>JAFEMH010006642.1:0-117344 GCA_022495995.1 Adenophora triphylla var. japonica
TGATTTATTTGTTTTTTTTTATTATTATTCAATTTTATATTGCAGCCAGTTGTTTTTTTTGGCTTTATGGAGCAAAATCAAGCTAATAATTCAGGTATTTTTGATCTAATTATTAATCCTGTTTAATAATTGATTGCGTTTGAAAATTGTTATTGTTTAAATTGAATAGTAGTTAAATTTGATGTTTGGAGTTGGATACAGTAGCTAATTTATTTTGTGTTTTGATTATAGCAGTTGTATACACTAGAAATTAGGTACAATATCTCTATTGTAACCTTAGGTGTACACTAGCTAGTTATCTGAAGTGTAACACCGGCGCAAATTTAACTTTTAGGCCGAGGATAGGCTCTTGGCCGAGTCCTTGTGTACACTAGCTAGTTATCTAGTGTACACTAGCTAGGTATCGGGACCGTGCCCTTGGCCAAGTCCTCAAGTGTATACTAGGCGAAAGTTATCTAGTGTAAGACACTAGTGTGTGCTAAGCTAGCAAGTGTAACTTAGGTGCACACTAGGTATTTTATCTAGTGTACACTAGCCACCATTAAAGATACTACTTTACCTAAGTTTATCGAGTGTTTTAAAGTCAGATACACTTAGCCGCGGTTGCCTACTCTGTGATTCTGATTTCATTGTTTGTTTTGATTTTGATGCAATAGCTATCTTGCTAGTGTAACTTAGTGTACGTAATTGCATTGTTTGTTTGTATTAGCTCCTGTATCTTATTAGGTTTTTTTTTACTAGTAGGTGTTGGAAGTAATCATTCTAACTTTCCAAGTGTGAATCGTGTGGGATCATACTCAGATGATAGTGATGATGCTTGTTCAAAGCTAATTATTACACCTAATTTCAGTCGGAAATGGTTACCTAATTGTGATGATGCTCACAAGCCACATCTTGGTAAGTGGTTTTCAAGTTATGAGAATGCCTATGATTTTTATGAAGCATATGCTCGGATGTGTGGGTTTGTTGTTCATCGTGGTACTAGTAAGAGTGGAAAGGGAGGAGGAGAAAAAATATTGAAGTACTACTTATGTCACAGACAAGGGTTTGTCAATAATCAAATTGAAAAAAGTGATTCTAATGAAGGTGATAGCAAAGAGACAAAGATCTAAGAAAATGTTTTCAAGATGTGGCCGTAACGCTATGATTGCATTGAAGTGTGGGTAAGAATGAGAAGGAGGGAGTAGTTGTGTATAATTTTGTCGAGGCACACAATCACAAATTAGTTGGTGCAGGAGGCGTGCAATTCTTGAAATCCAAAGAGGGAAATGTCAATTGTGCATAAGACTTTGCCTTCGACGCATCAAAGGTGAAGATAGGTCCATCTCAAGCTTATGGCTTGATGAAAGAGATTGTTGGGGGTTATGAAAATGTTGGTGCCACCGTCACGCATTTTAGGAACCGGAATAGGGATTTGAAAGAAGGCATTGGGAAGAAAGATGCCCAGGATTATACCGGACAAGTTTAAGGCAAAGAAGGAAGAAATTGGGTCTTTTTATTACGAATATGACATCGATTCATCAGCTCACTTGACTAAGCTGTTTTTGGGTTGATCCAATAGGCCGCAGAAATTATGAAGTATTTGGTGATGTTATATCATTTAATGCTACGTTTGGTACAAATAAGTAAGTGATATTCAATGTTTTAGATTATGCATCATATATTGGCTATTACATCGAGTGATTTTCTTTATATTTCTAATCATTAGGTACAATATGGTTTATGTACCATTCTCGCGGCGTTGATAACCACAGAAATGTGTAACATTTGCAGCAGACTTCTATCAAAGGAAGATATTCCTCATTACACATGGGTTTTCCAAATCTTTCTAAAGGCTATGGTCGCGAACCACTCGTTTAATCACGCACCAATGTCCTCGCCATACTAAATGTGCAATACCCGCTTTTCGCATCGCAAGGCATCGCTGGTGCATGTGGCATATCATGAACAAACTACCAACAAAGGTGCATTTTCTTAAAAAAATCTTGAAAATTTTGTTTGACACTGCTCTCCTGGATACAATAGCCTACTTTATCTATTTGTAACTCAAACAGACACTAGCTATTGTAACTTAGTGTACACTAGCTAGTTATCTTAGTGAACACTAGCTGTGTTGCTAGTGTAACCTAGTGTACACTAGCTAGTGTACACTAGCTATGTGTATCAGCATTGGCTAATGTAAACTAGCTAGTTTCACTTAGTGTACACTCGATTGTTATCTAGTGTACACTAGCCAAATGCCTTAGGCAACAGACAAAGTATCGGGCCAAGCCCTCAGGTACACTAGTCATTGTAACTTAGTGTACACTAGCTATTTATCTAATGTACAATAGCTAGTTTTATTAGCGTACACTAGGGCCGTGAATAAGCAGCGCATACACCAACACAATCACCCGTGTGCATTAGGTTCTACTGGGTACACTATTAGTTTATCTAACGTGCACTCAATATACTTGATTACAATATTGACTTGCATTATTATTGATTGTTATCATGTTTATCATTTGTGAAGGTCGGTCCACATTTGTGCAAGGAGTTGGATTTTATGTCCAAGATAAAAGAATATGTTTGGAATGAAAATATAGATGCATCAGAATTTGAAGAGGGATGGAAATCTGTTATGGAAGAATATGATTTAAACAATAATGAGTGGTTAAGAAGTATGTTTGAGAACAAGAGTTATTGGATTCCTGCATATTTCAGGGATGATCCTTTGTTAGGTATACTGCGTACAACTTCATGGTCAGAGATTGCAAATGCATTTTTTGGCAAGTATAGCATGGAGAAGGACACGTTGACAGAGTTTTACGTCTGTTTTGAGACGGCAATGGAGAAGCAGCGTAACACCAACAAAAGATTAAATTATGAGTGTTTGACACAATTGCCAAAAGCAGAGACTCCTCTGTTGATTGAGAAAGATGCTGCGGAGATTTACACGCGCGATATATTTTATTTGATTCAAGATGAAATTAAGGAAAGTTGTTATAATGTGGGGATGAAGTCTATGACCTCCGTTGACGATTCTTATAAGATTTTGGTTTTGACAGATAGTAAATTGAAAGGAAAAGAATTTGAGGTATGTGATTTTTTTTACCAAGTGTTGTTTCAAATAGCATTGCAGCTTTGTTTATAGTACATGCGCACTTATTAGTTACCGAATATTTATGCAGTGAAGCACATGATAGGAACTAACCACATAGATTGTTCATGCAAGCTTTTTGAGAGAGTCGGGATTTTGTGGCATGCTTTTTTGCCTTAAAACTGGATAGTGTAAACAAGATTCCTAGAGATCATGTACTTAATCGCCGGATGAAGAATGCCGAGCGTCGAGCATCATTAGTGACAGTGGGCTGTGTATCGAGGACTGTGCAAAAATGGGTGCATTTGGTGACAAGTTGAATGATATTTGGTTAAATTTCAACGCAATCATGGGATTAGCAGGTAAGTACATCAATGATATGGACCATGTTGAAAAGGTTTTGAAGGATTTGAAACATGAGTTACGTGATCGGAGAGGAACAAATGTTGTTCCCAAGAATAAGGCTGTTATTGAGAGTTTAATTGATGCAGTGATTCCGGATGATATCACGGAGTCAAGCCTCCCAAATGAAGCTCGTGAACAAAGGGTGTGGGAGGAAGAGGATTATGAGTGCCCCGGAGAAGTCAATCATCGAAAAGCAAAGAACTAAGAGATTATGCGGGTATTGTAACAAAATGTGTACTCATGACAAGCGTAATTGTCCAGAAAAGGATAAGAATTTTGATAATAATGATGATGATGATAGCAAATAATTTGGTTATAATTTTTGTTATTGGTTAATGATTTTTATGTTTTTTTTCATTTAATTATAGATATTATATTCATTATTGAATATAAGAAAAAAGGTCTACCTGTTAATATTTGTTTGACAGTGTATTTATATACACTAGCTAGTTAGGTAGTGTGTGAAATGCAATTGGATACACTAGCTAGTTTAGCTTCTGTACCCAATAAATCATTTAAATAATAACTGTGTACATTAGATAAAATATGTAGTGCACACTAGCTAGTGTAACTTAGTGTACACTATCCAAATGGCTTAAAGCGACAAGGCCTCGGCCCAATACCTTGTGTACACTAGCTTGTTATCTATTGTAAACTTGATGTGTTGTTAGTGTCAAGGTCAAGGCATTGGCCTTGGCTACGCCAAGGCATCAGCCATGGCCTTGGCTATGCCAAGGCATCAACCTTCGCTAAGTACACTAGCTATATATATAGTGTACACTAGCTATGTACATAATGTACACTAGTTATTTAGTTGGATCATGTCATTGTTTAGTTTTCAATAGCATTTCTAACTTAGTGTTCACTAGCTATTTGTAACTTAGTGTAAACTAACTGTGTGTATCTATATAGAGCACACTAGATATTTATCTAGTGTAACTTAGTGTACACTAGTTATACTAATACTTTCTTTAATTTAGTTGTTGAAAACCTTTTATCATCGTGTTTCTTTTGTTTGTTGAAAACATTTAATTTGGTTCTCATTTGAGCAAAGATCTCATGTGGGGTCATACTCTAATAGGAACCATAGAAACCATTATCAGCCATTTGATTAGAAAATAGTCAACGCCTCGAGAAAATTTTGAGGTGACGCTTAAAAACCAACACACCGCTCATAGCGTGCGTCCTTCACACACAAACACCAAAAACACACACTCAGGGCTTCAACGAAAAATCCCTAGGGCTCGACGAAATCAAAATCAATCACGATGATTAAACAAGACGCTCTAGTAGTCTACCATTAGAAGCAATGCAAAAAAAAACAAAGAGAAGTCATATTAGCTTCTAGGAATCTACTTGTTTTTTGCCAACACTATCTTGAATCGAATTTGGCAAAGAGGATGCCGCTGGTCCTTCTTCTTCAATATCAAAGAAACTCCAACTCAAGGTACTTCTAGGAATTTCAAGCTTCTATGTAAAACTTGTGTACACTATATAATTATACAGTGTACAAGGAAGAGGCTTTGGCATAGCCAAGGCCATGGAGTTGAATTGCCCCTTGCCTACACTATCCCCATTAGACAGTGTACACTATCTAACTAGAAAAGTATACACTTCCAAGGCAAAGTACAAAAACAAGGCCTTGGCATGTCTAAAGATTAGGTGGACAAGGCCAATTATACAGTGTTCAAAAATTCACTTATTACTAGTATCTATAGCAACTGTAAACAAGTTTGAATTTCAAGTTGCTATGTAAAACTTGTGTACACTATCTAATTATACAGTTTATTCTTTCTTGATTCATAAGCCTTGCAATAAGAAGGCATCAAAGCCAACACCCAACAAAAAGGAATCTCCTGACAAGAAAGAGAGGAAATCAAGAAAAACCGTTTCAAAATATGACTACCAAAAATCAAGAATAAGAGGCAAATCACAAAGATTGGTGGAAGCTGTCGACGCATTATCTCCTCCTCAAATTCAGTGGTTAGAGTCTAACGGGCTAAAAGCACTTCTTCACTTCAAAATCACAAGTCTAACTCACAGAATAGGCTACTATGTCATCAAAAACTACAACCACAATGATGACATAATAACCTTAAGCAACAGAGAGGTAGAACGCATTTTGGGTCTACCAAGGGGTGAGAGGAAAATAGAGTTTCCTTTTAAAGATAGAAAGCTTATAAATCATAAGGAGACAGAGTGGAGGGCACAGTTTGCCAATGATGAAGAAGTGACCCAGCCATGGTTAATCCCCCCCATTAGCATTGTGAAAAAAATTAACGGGAGCAAGGATGCGAACGGTTTGTTCAAGATGAATTTCATGATAATTATGTCAAATGTATTGATAGCACAACAGGCAGGTAGCTTTGTTAGTCAAGAATTGCTTGATTCCAATGTTGACTTCAATGAATGCGCACAATATAACTGGTGTGCGTATGTCATTAGTCAAATGAAGCTTGCAAGGCTTAGATGGAAAGAAAACAACTATTTTACTGGATCGCTGGCATTTTTAATTGTAAGTGCTTGACTTGGATTATCTTATTTCTTTATAGTTGCTCTCTTATTGAATCTAACATATGTTGATTGTTTTCTTTGTAGTTGCTTTACCTTGATCGTGTGGAGCAACAAGGTGCTCCAGTTGTTAGAAGGACTTGCCCTGCATATCAAGCATGGACTACCGAACTGATGGCACAGAGAGAAAATTTTGAAATGGAAAAAAATTTGATAGGAAAGGGTAAAGTACAGGAGATTAACCTTAATCATAGCCAAGAAGACCAACAACAAGAACAGGCCCAACAACAAGAGGTAAAATATTTACACTTATATACATTAGCTACTTATCCACTGTGTATAAAGTCTATTGATCATTATTGACAAGTGAAATTTTTTTCTCAGTAAATCTATTGAAATTTCATCCACAATTCTCTTAAATATTTCAGGACAATATCAAGAATCTTGAAATTTGTGCTGAAAACTTGAAGCATGGACTGTCAATATATCAAAGCCCTTAATACTTGTCTTGCAACGGACCCAGAGGATAAGCGTATTGTCCATATTGACCTAGCAAAGACGGAGCTTGTTAGGAAGCAAGACAGTGATTTCTCGACAAATTGTAGTATAATTTCTTATGTTGGATACATTTTTATTTTTAACAAATGTTTCTATTTTGTTCAAGTTTTACATCCATATTGACCTACCTTAATATATTTGTTTGACAGAGTGTATTTATATACACTAGCTAGTTAGGTAGTGTGTGAAATGCAATTAGATACACTAGCTAGTTTAGCTTACTGTACCCAATAAATCATTTAAATAATAACCGTGTATATTAGATAAAATAGCTATGCACAAAGAGTAGCTAGTGTAACTTTAGTGTAAAATTCTAGCCAAATTGCTTAGGCAAAGCAGGACAAGGCCTTGGCCAATACCTTGTGTACACTATCTTGTTATCTATTGTACACTTGATGTGTTGTTAGTGTCAAGGCCAGCAGGCATTGGCCTTGGCTCATGAGCATCGGCCACGGGCCTCGGGCTATGCCAAGGCATCAACCTTCACTAAGTACACTAGCTATATATATAGTGTACACTAGCTATGTAGATAATGTACACTAGTTATTTAGTTTGAACATGTCATTGTTTAGTTTGCAATAGCATTTCCAACTTAGTGTACAATAGCTATTGTAACTTAGTGTACCCAAGTTATTATGTCTTTTTTTGTAATTTACCTAGTGTTCAATAGATAAAGTAGCTAGTGTTCACTAAGTTACTCTGTCCTATTTTATAAATTTGCTAGTGTACATTAGATAAAGTAGCTAGTGTACCCAGGTTAATTTGTCCTATTTTATAAATTTGCTATTGTTCATTAGATAAAGTAGCTAGTGTACACTAAGTTACTACTTCATTAAACATTTCATTAAATAAAGGAGTACAATAGAAATCAACATCTAACAGTTTATGTTAAATAACCATCTGTATACTCTATTAACTAATGTACCCAAGATATCACTTCAATAACAACTGGGTACATTAGATAAATAGCTAGTGTACCCTATTGATTTTGGACATCAAATGATAGGTAATTAACTTATTCAAGATGTGTAGTAGCTAGGTAGCTAGTGCACACTAGCTAGATGTCTTTGAACTTGGCTTGTATCCGATAAAATAACAAGATTCTAAAAGTAACATAAAATACATGTCTAATTTACAATAACAAGATTCTAAAAGTAACATAAAATAACAACACATCTAGTGTTCACTAAGTTACAATAACTATCTAGTGTACACTAGCTATGTGTATCAGCATTGGCTAATGTAAACAAGTCAACACATAACAAATGAGTTATAGTGATATTGTAGTATACGTGAATGAATGTTATTTACACCCTCTAGTATCCAACATAACAAGATTCTAAAAGTAACATAAAATACATGTCTAATTTTTTTTTAGGATTTTTGTTTTTTCTTCGCCTTATCACAATGTGTTACTGCTGAATTAACAACTCTTTCTCTTTTTCATTGGTTTGATATGTAAGCATTGCAAAGAGGTATCTCTTTCTTAACTTCAGAAGTTGCTTGTTTTGATCAACCTGGTAGAAAGGAAAATAGGAAAAAGATTAGAAGAAGTTGTTTGTTTTCTTCAGTTAAATAAATCTTTAAAGCAAAAAATTCTTACCCCTTCTTTTTTAAAACCAGCATTCCAGTTTTTGAGCCCACCACCTTTGTATGTCTCAAGGTGTCTCATTACGAATATTGCACAGTCAACATGATTATTTGTTGTCCTCCACAACATAGCTTGTCGGCAATCTTTAAACAACAGAATTGCATCTGCTTTTAAGTGGTTATGGGATCTTAAATATCGACTAAAATGGTTTTTCTGCACAAAATAAACATTAAGCTAATAGCAAGTGTATAATATATTTAATTTTAAACAAAATAAGCTATGTCGGGTGTTTAGATTTGTGTAGGATAGGCAAATAAGTATTAAGAATTTAAAAATATGCATACCAGTTATGTTAGAGGGCCCGAGTACTTGTCAAACTCCCCTAAGCTACTGTTGTCAAGGATATCCAAAGAATTTGTCTTGAAATCAAAGACAACAACATAGAAGTGCGCATGGGCAAGGATTGCAAACATTACCTGACATATTTAGATAAACAAATATAATAAGCAAATGTGAAATTTTGAAATAACAAACACACTTATAAATATGTAGCTGCCTAGGTTTTATTACCAAATCATAGTCATTGATTGTTTTTGTTGGGTTATTCTTCAACAAGATATCCATCTCGAAAGCAAAATCTTCATACTTACCCTCAGGACTGGTGGCATTATACAACTGTGATATGACATATACATAACAAATGAGTTATAGTGATATTGTAGTATACGTGAATGAATGTCACTAAGGTGATTTAGTTAAGCATATTACCATTACTTGTGGTCCACAGAATAGGCGCAGAGGGATTTCAGGTGCCTTATAATTTTCAAAATCATTTAGGACTTCACACCAAATACTTACCAATGAATATTCAACCTCTTTTCCAGGAAGCATGGTCTGAAAACTTTCAAAAAGACCATCGACATCATTTTTGGAATCATAAATGAAAATCCTGTAGAAAATAAGGTAATTAGCTACTTCTCCTTCGACTATGAACTCTAGGTACATTAGATGCACAGCTAGTGTGCACACTACAACCTCATGTTTTTGATGGACAGGTTGCTTGAACTAAATAAATAGCTAATGTACACTAGCTATGTGTATCAGCCTTGGCTAAGTACAATAGCTAGTGTAACTTCGTGTACACCTGCTAGTGCTAAGGCCAGGGCATCAGCTTTGGCTACGCCAAGGCTTCAGCCATGGCCTTGGCTTTGCCAAGGGCTCATCCTTGGCTAAGTAGCTAGTGTACACTAGCTGTGTTACTAGTGTGCACTAGCCAGTTAACTAGTGTGCACTAGTTAGGTAGTGTGTGCACTAGCTATATATATAGTGTATACTAGCTATATATATATAGTGTACACTAGCTACTTCATCTATTGTACACTAGCTAGTTATCTAGTGTGCACACTAGCTTATGAATAGTAAAGTTAATTTGCTGTGTGACTAACTTTATTATTACTATGATACTTACATATCATCGTCAGGTTGACCATTTTCAATCCACTTGAAGAGCATGTTTTCATCAGTACTTGGTCTTTCAACAATATCAACTATTCTTTGTTTGAAAGGAGACTTCAAAAAAAAACGATGGATCTGAGACGCGTTTATCTGTATTTGGCCGTTCGTTTTGTTGAGGTTGATTCTCTTGGCTCTGTGTTGAATCTTGAGTTGACAACAACAAATCGAAACAAGGAGAAGTTACACCCCTTATTTTACGCTGGGGTTTCATTGTTTTTTCCTTAAGTACCTCTTCATTTTCTTGAGTTGTAGATTCAGCAGCAGCCATCTGTGCGATTGAAACCACATCAATTTCATCAATTGCATCGTCTGTTGAGATGCTTTTCTTCTCATTTGAAAGTTTGTCTTGAATGTAATTTTCAACACCAATGTCAATATCTCTGCAATCTTGGCTATTAAATTCCAAACTGTCAAAGTACGGTGTCTGTTGAGGCTCGGCGTCAATTGATGCTCCTTTTGTTGGAGAGTTTTCAAAACAAGTCAACAATGAGGGATCCTCTATTGTTGTTTTCAACTGATTTGACAAGTCATCGCACTGTGAGTAAGTGAGGGAGTCATCAATGAAAGGTATTGATTCTGTCTCATTCGGCTTGGGATTATTGGAGAAATTTGGACATTGGTGTTGAGGGAGAGGTTGTGGTTGCGGCTCAAAGTTGTATTGAGGAGGTTTGGCTGTGATTGTTTGTTATCTTGTGTTGTGGTGAGTGGAGAATCTAAAGTTGGATCGAGGAGAGGTTGGTGTTGTGTCTGTTGGTCTGAATTTGCTTCTGGGGTTGGCAAGGTGGTGTGAAAGGAGAGTCAACAGATTGAGCTTGAGATTGAGATTGAGGAAACTGAGAACTGAAAAGCTGATTTATTTCATTGTTCAGTTGCTCCACACACTGCCTCTCTCCGAATCGGTGCAACACATATATTGTATGCTTGGGCATAGCGTGCAGTGCCCCTTTCATATCCTCATTAGTAGCCACAAGTTTTAACATTGGATCATTGTCTGAAACATTTAACGAATTGCATTTGACATTGGGTACACTAAATAACTTAGTGTACACTAGCTATTGTAACTTAGTGTACACTAGCTAGTTATCTTAGTGAATACTAGTTGTGTTGCTAGTGTAACCTAGTGTACACTAGCTAGTGTACACTAGCTATGTGTATCAGCATTGGCTAATGTAAACTAGCTAGTTTAACTTAGTGTAAACTCGATAGTTATCTAGTGTACACTAGCCAAATGCCTTAGGCAGCTAGTGTTCACTAAGACAACACAGCTAGTGTTCACTAAGTTACAATAACTAGCTAGTGTACACTAGCTATGTGTATCAGCATTGGCTAATGTAAACTAGCTAGTTTAACCTAGTGTACACTCGATAGTTATCTAGTGTACACTAGCCAAATGCCTTAGGCAGCTAGTGTTCACTAAGACAACACAGCTAGTGTTCACTAAGTTACAATAACTAGCCAGTGTATCAACATTGACTAAGTAAGCTAGCCAGTTACACTAAATATTTTTATCAAAATAAACAGGAAATATAAAATTTAAGAAAGAAAACAAACAAACTAAGTAAATTATTATAAATACCATTAGAAAAAAAAAAAAAAAACCAACAACAACAGGTTACTAATTCTCCTCATTGACTTATTTCATAGTTCAGAGTCCCCTCATTCCCATCATTGACTTCTGTCATATCTTTGCTCCTAGTGCGATGTCTTCATTCCATGGATATTTCTCCATACGAAGAAATAGATCCTAAATGAATAGCATGCGCAAAGAGTTAGTCCCAAGTCAATGTTCTTGTTAGAAAGCTCTGCAGGGCGTAATGGGCATTGCAATTTATTTTCCCCATTATAGAGGGGAAAACACCCATTTTGGATTGATCGCTTGTGGCTTGCAACTTTTTGCTCCATGGTTAACTCTCTGTTAACCCTAGGCAGAACATCCACATTATTATCTTCATATTCAACCTCCTCAGGCTGAAACCCTACATCGAATCGAACTTTGTCTCATGTGAGCTTGGTTGTTGTTGTTGTTATTCATTTTGAGAAAATTGATTTTTTGTTGTGATGGTAGGAGTGGTGGTGTATAGGTATTTATATTAAAATATGAAGGAGTGATACGTGTACTTTGGGCTTGAGAGATGGTACAAGTGAATGTGAATGGTTTGGCGATGGGTTGGTAAATGTCAATATCACATTTAATGGTTTTTTTTGGAAGGTTATGTTTGAATTCATTTATGATTGATCGAAAACTAGGACATTGGGTTTTCGAGATAAAGCATTTATTTATTATTGACTACTCCCTTCGTCCCTATTCAAAAAGCGCATTTTTGTATAGTGTCTAGCTAGTTATCTTAGTGTACTGATAGTTAGTTATCTTAGTGTACAATAGCCTTTATTGAACACAATTATTTATAAATTTGCTATTTGTACACGGTTATTTATAAATTTGTTCTATTTTATAAATTTGCTATTGTACACGAGCTATTTATAAATTTGTCCTATTTTATAATTCTTTCAAGTTAATCTGTCCTATTAAATAATACCATGTTAGAGTACATTAGACAAAGTAGCTAGTGTACCCCGAGTTAATCATGTCTATTTTATAAATTTGCTATTGTACATTAGATAAAGTAGCTGAGTGTACACTAAGTTACTATTTCATTAAACATTTCATTAAAAAAAAGGGGTACAATAGAAATCAACATCTAACAGTCATTAAATAATAGCGTGTACATTAGATAAAATAGCTAGTGCACACTAGCTAGTGTAACTTATCAGTACACTAGCCAAACGTGAGCTGACGGGACAAGGCCTTATGTTCACCATGCCGGGTACATTAGACAAAGTAGCTAGTGTACCCAAGTTAATCTGCCCTATTTTATAAATTTGCTATTGTACATTAGATAAAGTAGCTAGTGTACACTAAGTTACTATTTCATTAAACATTTCATTAAATAAAGAGTGCAATAGAAATCAACATCTAACACTATTAAATAATAAGCGTGTACATTAGATAAAATAGCTAGTGCACACTAGCTAGTGTAACTTATTGTACACTAGCCAAATGGCTTAGGAGCGGCGGGGACAAGGCCTTATGTTCACCATCGGGTACATTAGACAAAGTAGCTAGTGTACCCAGGAGTTAATCTGTCCTATTTAATAAATTTGCTATTGTACATTAGATAAAGTAGCTAGTGTACACTAAGTTACTATTTCATTAAACATTTCATTAAATAAAGGGGTACAATAGAAATCATTATCTAACAGTCATTAAATAATAACTGTGTACATTAGATAAAATAGCTAGTGAACACTAGCTATTTTAATTAGTGTACACTAGCTAAATGGCTTAGGCAGCAGGACAAGGCCTTGTGTTCACCATGCTGGGTACATTAGACAAAGTAGCTAGTGTACCCAAGTTAATCTGTCCTATTTTATAAATTTGCTATTGTTCATTAGATAAAGTAGCTAGTGTACACTAAGTTACTATTTCATTAAATATTTCATTAAATAAAGGGGTATAATAGAAATCAACATCTAACAGTCCTATTCAAAAAGGCATTTTTGTATAGTGTACACTAGCTAGTTATCTTAGTGTACAATAGCTAGTTATCTTAGTGTACAATAGCTATTTTGCTAGTGTAACTTTGTGTACACATAGCAAGTGTACACTAGCCATGTATATCGGCCTTGGCTAGTTTACACTAGCTAGTTATGCAGTGTACACTAGCTAGTTATCTAGTGTTCACTAGCCAAATGGCTTAGGCAGTAGGAGAAGCCCTTGTGTACACTAGTTGTTGTTTAGCTAATGTACCTAATAAGTCATTTCTAATAATAATTAGACACACATATAACGTACATTAGCGAGATGGTTTAGGGAGGACAATTGATTCTAAGTTTTACCTCTTCTTGTTGTTGGTATTGTTCTAGTTGTCCGCTGTGATGCTGTTGTTGTTCTTCTTCTTCTCCTTCTTCTTTTTCTTCTTCTTTTTCTTCTTCTTCTTCTTCTTCTTCTTCTTCTTCTTCTTCTTCTTCTTCTTCTTCTTCTTCTTCTTCTTCTTCTTCTTCTTCTTCTTGGATGGTAATTAAACGTGTTGTCCCCATCCCAATCAAGTTCTTCTCCATTTCATATAACTCCCTTTCCTCCATCGTTTCTGTTGTCCAAGCTTTAAAAGCAGGGGAACATTTGCGAACAACTATGGACCCTACTTGGTCCACACGATCAAGGTAAAGGAACTGTAAAGCAAACAATGCACATATGTTAAATTCAATAGAAGCATTTATGTTGTTCTCTATATTTAGTATCAAATGGATTGTGCACTTACTACTAAAAATGCCAATGATCCATTGAAGAAGGCATCTTCTTTCCACTCTGACCTGGCCCTCTTCAGTTCTTTAATCAGATATGCACACCAGTTATATTCTGCACACTCATTAAAATTGAGATTGGACCTCAACAAATCCTGCCTCACAAAGCTTGTCGTTTGAGGGGCTATTAAAACATTCGTCATTAGGATGACGAAATTCATCTTGAAAAAATCATCCACCTCTGTGCTGTTGTTGATTTTTTGCGTGACAATTATGGGGCTGACTTTCCATGGAAACTCAACATCTTCATCGTTGTCAAACTGGGATCTCCAATTTTTCTCCCTATCAGCATTTTTCTTTTTGATGTCATCCAGTTCCATTTCTTTGCTTTCATTATTTTCTTTCTTCTTCATTTTATTGGGTATAACAATTTCCCTATCACCCTCTTAGGAAACCCAAACATTCCGCCGCACTTCTTCTTCGATCGCGAGCTCATCTCCATTTTCTAATGTTACTATGTTATCATTTGCATTGTAGTTGTTGATAACATAGTAACCTATCATGTGGGCAAGATTGGTAAACTTGAAATGAGAGAAAGCTTTTCAAATCCGTTAAGTTTTAACCAATCCATTTGAAATTTGAATTTAATTTAGACGATTAGCTTCGGAGCCTTCTGTTTGCCTCTAATTTTTGATTTTTTATAGTCATATTTGGAATGGGTTGCCCTTGATTTCCTTTGGGATGTTTCGTAGAATGCTTTGAAAATTTGTTTCTTGCTACGTTTCTTGGGAGATGCACTGCATATAAAAAACAATTCGTGAATACTTTTTGAAGAGAGTACATTAGATAAAGTAGCTGAGTGTACGCTAAGTTACTATTTCATTAAACATTTCATTAAATAAAGGGGTACAATAGAAATCAACATCTAACAGTCATTAAATAATAGCTGTATTGCACTAGATAAAATAGCTAGTGCACACCAGCTAGTGTAACTTATTGTACGCTAGCCAAATGAAAGCTAAAGCGTGGGAATGACCACTTGTGTTCACATCTTTGGGTACATTAGACAAAGTAGCTAGGGTACCCAAGTTAATCTGTCCTATTTTATAAATTTGCTATTATACATTAGATAAAGTAGCTAGTGTACACTAAGTTACTATTTCATTAAACATTTCATTAAATAAAGAGGTACAATAGAAATCAACATCTAACAGTCATTAAATAATAGCGTGTACATTAGATAAAATAGCTTGTGCACACTAGCTAGTGTAACTTATTGTACACTAGCCAAATGGCTTAGCGACAGGACAAGGCCTTATGTTCACCATCTTTGGGTACATTAGACAAAGTAGCTAGTGTACCCAAGTTAATGCAATCCTATTTTATAAATTTGCTATTCAGTACATTAGATAAAGTAGCTAGTGTACACTAAGTTACTATTTCATTAAACATTTCATTAAATAAAAGGGTACAATAGAAATCAACATCTAACAGTCATTAAATAATAACTGTGTACATTAGATAAATAGCTAGTGAACACTAGCTATTTTTAATTAGTGTACACTAGCCAGAATGGCTTAGGCAAAGAGGACAAAGGCCTTGTGTTCACCATCTTTGGGTACATTAGACAAAGTAGCTAGTGTACCCAAGTTAACTGTCCTATTTTATAAATTTGCTATTGTTTCATTAGATAAAGTAGCTAGTGTACACTAAGTTACTATTTCATTAAACATTTCATTAAATAAAGGGGTGCAAATAGAAATCGACATCTACAGTCATTAAATAATAGCGTGTACATTAGATAAAATAGCTAGTAAACACTAGCTAGTGTAAATTAGTGTACACTAGCCAAATGGCTTAGGCAGCAGGACAGGGCCTTGGCCAATACCTTGTGTTCACCATGCTGAGTACATTAGATAAAGTGGATATAAAAAATAATGTGTGTAAATTTACTCTATCTATTTGATGGTTAATACCTCGGGTCGGAGATTTTCTGCAGCTGAGGAAGAAGAAGAAGTGACACAGCAATATCTTCTATGTTTGACAAAGTCTGGTCAGTTTTCTTTCGTTTGACACCAGCTTGCTTCTTTGAAGCAACCAGTTTTTTGATGGTTGAGTGAATTTTCTTCTTCAGTTGTCTCAACGTCGCATCTTCTGGCATTGTGTCTATCAAACATTCTCCTGATTAAACACAAATAAGAGTTAGTAGGAGTCATTATAACAACAGGTACACTACCTAAATAGCTAGTGTTTAGAACTATTTTAAAACATACATTAGGGTGGCAGCTAATTTATGCAATTCAACCAAAGTAGTTACCCTGTTCTTATTGGTGTTCTTCAGTGGGTACGATTGATCTTTCTAAATTTATCATTGATTCAACACTCTTTCTTTTAATGCGGTCTTTTTTGATTTATTTTTCTTTGCTTGTGTTGATGATGTTGTTGTTCCTCTTTCCTCTGCTTGTGTTTCTGATGAAAGGTAATATAAAACACAAAAGAGTTGAAAATAAAATGAGAACCAAATTATGTACACTAGCTAGTTGTCTTAGTGAACACTAGCTGTGTTGTCTTAGTGAATACTAGCTGTGTTGTCTTAGTGAACACTAGCTGTGTTGCTAGTGTAACATGGTGTACACTAACTAGCGTACACTAGCTATGTATAAGATCAAAAGGAAACAAAATAGGCATTCACACAAATTAGGTACAAGAAAAAAAGAATAGACGAGGAACGATTAATGCGAACCATCATTTACAACTCAGCTTACCTTCCTTAATCTCACCCCAGCCATTGGCTAATGTAAACTAGCAAGTTTAACTTAGTGTACACTATATATGTTGCTAGTTTAACTTAGTGTACATTAGCTAGTGCGAAGGCTACGCCAAGACATCGTGCCTAGGTTATGCCAAGGCATCGTGCCTTGGCTACGCTTGGCATTCGCCATGGGCTTTTCTTATGTTTACTTGGTTTCTGATGCTATAAATGGTTCAAAGCAATATGCTCTGAAGCACATCATATGTAGTGATGATGAATCACTGAAACTGGTAATGAAAGAAGTCATGATGAAATCACTTTATGGGCATCCAAATATCATGACACTATATGCCCATACCATCTTAGATATGGGAAGGACGAAGGAAGCTTTTCTTGTCAATGTGCTAGGAAGCGAGAGGGCTAGGTACTTTGAGGAAACACATGTCTTATTAATATTTTGGAAGATTTTGGAACTACTTCTACCAATTACAAGCACTTTGAGAAGCCCGAAGAAATGAGCATTGAAGAAGATAATATAAGGAAGTACACTACACGGCTATAGAGCTCTGAGGTAAAATAATAGGCTTGTTGTTTAGTAACCTTTAGTTATATTAGTTGTATCTAATATGTCTTGGTCTTTTTGTTTTACTGTAGATGTGGGACATATTATTGAGACAAGTTATAAGTAAGAAGGTTGATATTTGGGTAAGTTCACCAGTTAAATACCTATTGTACACTAGCAACACAACAAGTGTATACTAGTTCTTTAGATAGTGTGCATAATTCTATTTGTTGAATAAATAAATTACTAAACCATAAAACTTTTGTAAAACGAATAGTTGATAAATCTAACCTTGTACATTGAGCTCCGTCAATTTTGTTTTCATTGTTTGAGGATGCCATTGAAGATGATATTTCTAGAAATGGTGGTCGGAAATTGATAAATTTTCGCCGAAAAATCAGAGATTGTGTAGAAGGAGAGAAAAATTATGTTGTTAACCGTCGTCGTAGAAGGAATGGTTGCCGAAGAATTCTAGGGTTTTCACGTCACGTCGCTTTGGGAGAAGGAAGAAATTTAGTGTGTGTTTTGTGGTGTTTGTGTGTGCAACGGTTGAGAAGGATGATATTTATATGTTCGTAAAACGATTTTACTATTTTGCCCTTCATTGTTTTACAATAATTTCAAAAATGCCACTTAGGTTGTCCATAACCCATACGTAACCGAAATTAACTTTCAAGCATTGATTTATTTTTAATCCAAAGGCCGATAATGGTTCTTATGGTTCTCACATAATTTGGTTCTCATTATAATAAGACCATATATATATATATATATATATATATATATATATATATATATATATATATATATATATATATATATATATATATATTTCTTTCGTTACACTCTAAAAGATATAAAATTTCATTTTGGATTTTCTATTTAAAAATGCACACTTTAAAAGTTGAATATTTTTAATACTTACGGAGTATTTATTAATGAAACTCGTTATACTCACAATAACTATCAACTTATTATTTCATATCCCACATTTTATATCTTACCACACTTTCATACTCATTACACTTATTTCATTATACACTTTCTTTAATTTCTGTGTAATATCCATTTTGTTATTTTCGAATGGGAGAGAGAAATTGTAAATTGTTAAAATTGAAATTAGTTAAAAGTACGATAATTCAAAATTTCTTCAAATGAGCAAGTAATGATGGTTTATCCTAATTCATTGAGAGTCCATTCTTGGGCACCAAACGACGAGATTAATTTTTTTTATTTTCTTCTTTTTTACAAAACCAAAGGTAACCAGTTGAGACAATAAGATAAAGTTCAGGGACCAATTGAGCTATTGGACAATAGTAAAAGGATGATTTATGGATAGCACAAATGATAAATTAACACGTGGGAGCCGAAGGTTGGATGACAAAAAGTGACGTCTCTTATTAGTGTAGTCGAAGAAAGATTAAGGAACCTGCATTATTGTTGGACTTGCAATTTTAGTGTGAAAAGTTTAAATTTTAACAGAAGCAGCTGGAACAGTCAATTTATTGGTGATGTAAGAGAGATGTAAATGGCTTGTAGGAGGGCTCCCTTGGGACCAGGAGTATAAGGGGTGCTGCCACCCTGACTGCCTCGGGCATATATTCCGCGATTTACTTTCGCCAGGACACTAAAGAGCCGGTAGCTGGATGTTCAGGATTAATCCGGCAAAGCTGAAACCTGGATATAAAAAAAAAATGATTACCTGAGCATGATTGGTCGGCCGTGGACCCCAGTAAACAGTAAACAAGCTTGCGGATGTGAACATTCAACAGTGTATTCCATTCTTTCCTTAAGACTTAAGTTTTCAATTTAAATGAATGTTGAATAATATTTTAAATTTATTTAACTATTTTAATAAATTTTAAAAATTATTATTAGTATATTATAGATTTGAGCGCGATAACATTGTGGCTTTTATAATTCTTATACCACGTATGATGAAGTATATTATTTGTGATGGAATTAATTTCAATATTTTTTATTATTGCTATAATTTATTTTATCTTCTTTTTGTTTTTGTTCTTGTTGTAAAAGCAAAATATGTGATTCTTAATTTCCAGTTATGCTATCACAATTGATCGTTTTACTTATTTTAGAACAACAATGGTTAGCTGCTATTATTAGGAATTCTTAGGTTGGTGCATGGGAATTTTGAGACAAAAATGAGTACTCCCTCCGTCCAGTTACATACTTCACACTTTCTATTTTGGGCGTTCAATTACATACTTCACACTTTGTTTCTTACCCAAAATGGAAAGTTTTTTTCACTATTCTCTCCACTCATTCTCTCTCCTACATTATTTTAATACTCACAACACCATTATAATTTACTATTCCCTCCACTCATTCTCTCTCCTATTTTACTTTTACACTCACAACACTTTCAATATAATAATCCCTCCTTAATATATGTGTGAACAGTAAGTGTGAGACACTTACTTGGACGGAGGGAGTATATGATTTCAATATAATATTAAATAAATTTGTTTTCCTCCGTTTCATTTGAAGTTTACGGTTTTTAGCATAAAAATTAAGAAATTTTTTTTACATTCAATGTATTGTGAGTGAAAAAAGGGTTGTAAATTAAATAAGTGAGCTAGATTCACTAGTTAAATATGTGAGTATGATTAGTGGAGTATATATAATATAATAATAATAATAATAATAATAATAATAATAATAATAATAATAATAATAATAATAATAATAATAATAATATTAAAAATAAAAATTTGCTATTTTTTGTAAAGGTCAAATTTTCATGGGACACCCATATAGAGTAAAAGGTGAAGCTTCAAATAAGAAAAGAATTACTCCCTCCATCCCACTACATTAGACACTTCTTTCCATTTTGGGCCGTCTCACTTCACTTGACACCTTCCAAAAATAACCATTTTTTTATATTTTTATATTAATGGACCCCACCACTTTAGCCATTAATGATATTAATTAAAGTAATACTAATCCTAACATTTTATTAATTAATCCAACTTTCTCCTAATCTAAACGACCCTTTACCCAAGAAAACCCAACGCCCCATTCCAACCCACTTCGTCAATTCTTTTCCTTGTTTTTTCTCTCAAGAACCCTAAGTTCTCTTGCTACGCCGTATACCAAATTCCTCAAAATCTCTCATGGATCTGCCATTGTCGAGGCTAAAAAGCTTCGATTTGGTGTCCCCCAAAGGTGTTACGGTGGACGTCTATGCCCCCTTTGATGCCGATTCATATCCAAGCCCTAATTCGACGACTTGTGAAGATTCTCGCTCAATCTCATGAATCTGCCATTGTTGGGGCAATCGAGCTTTTATGTTACGGATTCGTTGCCGTAGATGATACGCCGGCGACTGAGCCTCCCCTTTACAAAGATTCTATGGTGGACGTCTATCCTCCCTTTGATGCCGATTCATATCCAAGCCCTAAATCGGTGAGTTGTGAAGATTCTTCTACCAATCTCATGACCGCCATTTTGGGGGAATCAAACTTTTATTTTACGGATTCGTTGCACATTGATGATAACGCGGTGACGGAGTCTCCCCTTTACGGTGATTCATATCCAATGGCGATGGAGTTTGAAAAGGGTTCGGGCGTTGTTCAACAGAAGTTGTTGGACATTGAATCACAAGCTAGTGATTACCTCTCTACTCTGAGAATGATGGCATGTTTCTTACCTAGATTTATTGGTAAGGATGATATCGATACCCATACTACCCGGCCTCACCGTAGTCCGAGAATTCTTGAGTTCATCTACCGAACAGGTCGTATCTCCACTTTTTACTTGTTTCTTTCGAATTGGGTGATTAAGAGTGCATTTTGTTGTGGAAATCTTTTTCGTGTGTGAAATGATGATTAGTTGTTACTCAGTTTCTGAAAATAAATTGATGATTTGTTGTTACTCAGTTTGATTTTTTCACAATGATGATTTGTTGTTACTGTTTTTTCAAAGAGCAAGAAGTCTATGATGATTTTTTATGAGACTTCAACTGGTTTTTCAAAGAGCAAGAAGTCTATGATGATTTTTTATGAGACTTTAACTGTTTTATGTTTGCTTGTACTTGTTGCTGGTGAGATGGAACTTCTTGTTGTTACTCAGTTTGTTGACCATTTCTCTGTGATGATTTCCTACAATCTGAGAGTAAAAAATAGGCCATACAACTTGTTTTTCATTATGAAAAGGCCACAATTGGCACTGATTAAGACAAAAGGCCACTACTACACAATTGGCACTATTTTTTTTTTTTACAAAAGGTCACAAAAGGCCAAACTGTTCCAGACAAAAAGGCCAATACTTTTTTTTTTACAAAAGGTCACAAATTCTATTCACAAGTACTGTTCCATCATGCCCTCAAGTCCTGCTGCATTCCCTTGCTCAATTAGATGCAATAAACAGTCTCTTACCAAGCTCTTTTCAACTGGATACTCATTTGGGAGTAATCCCCTTCTATGTAAAGCATCCTTCCCCATGTGCTTGATCACATAATCATTTGATCCACGCTTGAGCATAATCTGTTCCAAACATGATTCTAAACTTATAAAAACTTTGTTCAGTGTGTAATGTGAAAGTGTAGTGAATGATTCTTCCACTGCAGCCACCAACTCATCAATATTCTTAGGTTGCACATCTGACTTCAGTGAGTCTATTGATCTAAACCACCCTAGGTCATTAACATTTGTATCTGGGGAGTTTGCTGGCTGGAACATTAGCTTAATATTGAAACCACCTTCATTTGCTGCTGCTATAAAATCTGGGTCACCATCAAGTGATAAGTGTGGTGGAGCATTATCCCATTGTATAGTTATGTCTTTACTCTCTGTGGGTGGCCATTTAGCTTTAATTGCAGGGAGTACCTGCAATCAAATGAAGTTTTGTTGCATTAAAACAGTAATGGTGACATCAAAGAGCATGAAAATTACAATTTTTTCACCACTTACATGATCTAGCATCATCTCTTTTGTGGTTTGCTTGTTAATTGACTCCATTGCCTTCGTAACTGGAGTTCCACGGAGCCTGTTTACGCTGTTCCTCTTTGCTTCTTCTATCTTTGTAAATGGCCACAATCCCACTTTGCCATCAAACACCAAGTCTCCAGAATCTGCATACACAGGTCTGCTAACAGCACATAGAAACATGACTTTTACGATGAATCTCTTACTTTGGCATGACCTGTAGGGTAGTGTTTCCCCTGGAAAAACATAGTATTTCTGTGTGCACTTGGACATGTTAAACCACTTCTCATCAACATGTATTACATGGGTCATGCTTTTAAACTTGGGGGTAGATGTCGCAACATCATATCTGAGTGAAGATAAACTGAATTTCAACCTTGATATTTTATTCGCATCATTTAAAGCTGGCTTCATAGCGTTGGAATGTGCTCTGATCACACCAGATTTTTTCCATCTAAAAAGTGTACTCTTGCTTACACCCATGTTTTTTGAGAAATTCCTAATTGTTGTTCTCTTTTGAAAGGGTATGGATTTCAGTTTATGAACATCAACTTCTATTTTTCTACTATCAGTTTGTTTACCTGTTCTTTTTGTAGGCAAAGAACATGGTTGGCCAAGCTCGATTTGCTTCTTCAAAGTCCTCCAGAATCTGAGTACAGTCGACTTGCTGATACTAAACGTGAGACAAGCTTCATCCAGCTTGCATTTTGGAAGGAATCGTTGTTCAGTGGGAAATCTCTTTTTTGAAGAAATGCTAAGGAATTGAGCAATCAACACCCTCTCCTCTTTTGTAACATCCTTCACCATGGCAGCCTCTGTTCTTCACCAGATTTTTTTTTTTGGTTCTGTTCTTCACTCTCTTTTGCTTCTGTTCTTCACTCTCTTTTTTTTTTTGGTTCTGTTCAACTGGGTGAAGAAAAACTGTAGCATTAAAAGGTTGTTTGTATTTATAGAATGTGTTAATAGATTAGGAGGGAATTTTGAATTGTTGTACTGAAAGTTAATTAGGAGGGAAAATTCCACTGTTTTCTTACCTAGTTTAATTGTTGGAGCCAAAAATTTAAATCATGGCTGGAAAGATTAGGGAGGTCAAATCTCC
Source organism: Adenophora triphylla var. japonica (assembly GCA_022495995.1). Lineage (NCBI taxonomy): Eukaryota > Viridiplantae > Streptophyta > Magnoliopsida > Asterales > Campanulaceae > Adenophora > Adenophora triphylla. Next base: position 23,321 of record JAFEMH010006642.1, read on the forward strand.
TAATAATTTTTCTTCCACAGCTTGCTTTTTCTTTATTTAATTGTTTTTCTTAGTTCCCGTGCCCATGATTTGGGTGTCTAATGTAGTGGGACGGAGGGAGTATATAATATCATAGTACACATATTGACATTCTAAACAATCGTACTTTGTACAAACTCCGATTTTAACAAATCATATATTTTTAGTTGTTTTAAATATTGTATTTTACATACGCATTCATCATCTCAAAAAGTAGAGATATTTAATGTATATTTTTAGCAATTTTAACTATCCACTTTCAGTTTTCTAAGATTAATAAGTGCGTATATAACATATAATAATTAAAAATGTTAAAAAATGTATATATATTTCTTTCGTTACACTCTAAAAGAAACAAATTTCATTTTGGATGTTACATTTAAAAATGCAGACTCTCAAAATTAAATTTTTTAAATATTTTTTTTATAAATGAAATTCACTTGTTATAATTACATATCTCACATTCTATCTCCTACCACACTTTCATACTCATTAAAATTATTTCCCTATACACTCTACTTAATTTATGTTTAGTATCCATTTTGTCCTTTTCAAATAGGAGGGAGAAAATATAAATTGTTAAAATTTAAATTAGTTAAAAGTACGATAATTCAAAATTTCGTCAAAAAGAGTAATAATGGTTTATCCTAATTCATGAGAGTCCATTCTTGGGCACCAAACGACGATATTTTTTTTTTTTTAATATTTTCTTCTTTTCTATAAAACCAAAACCAGTTGAGACAATGAGATAAGTTCAGGGACCAATTGAGCTATTGGACAATAGTAAAAGGATGATTTATGGTTAGCGCAAATGTTAAATTAACACGTGGGAGCCGAAGGTTGGACTACAAAAAGTGACGTCTTTTATTAGTGGTAGAAAGATTCCCCTAGTATGATTGGTCGACCGTGGACCCCAGTAAACAGAAAGCAAACTTGCGGATGTCAACAATCAACAGTATATTCCATTTTTTTTCTTAAGTTTTCAATTTAAATGAATGTTGAATAATTTTAAATATATTTAACTATTTTAATAAATTTAAAAATTATTATTAGTGATATAGACTTAAAAATACTATGGATGATAAATTTATAAATTTTAATGAAAATAATTTAATTAACTTAAAATTATTCAAATTGATAATACAAAAATAAAAACATCATTTTGAACAAAATGGAGTACTTTATTTTCAATAAATTGTGATAATTATCATGATAATGGATAGTTATCCCAAGTATGTTAATTAATTGATAAATATTTCATTATTCCCTTAAAAATACTCCCTCCGTCCCAATCTAAATGTCCTAAAATGAGTTCAGCACGGGAATTAAGGAAAGTGAGGTAGGAAAGAGAAAAAGTTTAAATGTTGTGAGTATGAAAAATTAAATAAGAGAGAGAATGCGTGAGAGGAATAGTTAGGAGAGAGAATGTTGTGAGTGTAAAAGTAAAGTAGGAGAGAGAATGAGTGGGTGAAATAGTAATAAAAACATTCTTTTTTTGGGTTGAGACATTTTAAATGGGACGCCCAAAATGAAAAGTTGAGACATTTAAATTGAGACGGAGGGAGTAGTTATATTTTTTTTTTCTGGTTTAATATTAACAAGGCACAATTATTTAAAAAATTATGTATAAAATGTTGGCTTAAGTAATGTAAGAAATTGGTTACTTCCTCTAATCTAAAATAATCTAAAATAAGTGTCGTTTTAACATTTTTCATACTCATACTCTCTCCGTCCCATTAATAACTTCACCTTTTGCCATTTTGAGTGTTCCATTTAAAGCTTTATCTTTTCTTTTTTGACAAAAAATCTTTACTATTTTCTTCACTCATTCTTTCTTCTATTTCACTATTACACTCACAACACTTTTCAAATTTACTATTTTCTCCACTCATTCTCTCTCATATTTTACTATTACACTCACAACATTTTCTCCACCCTTAATTTGCGTGCCGAGACCAAAATAGTGAACTAAATATTGGAAACAGAGGGAGTATTTTAAGAGATTAATTATTACGGCAGTTTAATAACACAAAATCTGGGGAGAAACGCGTTTCTCCGTCGCTTCTGGAGAAACGGGGCTTATTTTGTCGCGCGACATACTTAGCCACCACAACTGGATATCCTTTCCAAAGCTTCTGGATATCCAGAAGCTTTGGAAAGGATATCCAGAAGCTTTGGAAAGGATATCCAGAAACCAAATATTTTTTCTGGCTATCCTTTCCAAAGCTTCTGGATATCCATATTCAATGTTCTGAATATCCAGAAGCTTTGGAAAGGATATCCAGAAAAAATATTTGGTTTCTGGATATCCTTTCCAAAGCTTCTGGATATCCTTTCCAAAGCTTCTGGATATCCAGAAGCTGATGAAAGTATATCCAGAAACTGGCTTATTACGTCGCGCGACAAAACAAGCCCCGTTTCTCCAGAAGTACGGAGAAACGCGTTTCTCCCCAGACCGACTCGTTTAATAAACACATACTATATTTTTAGTAATTGTCTCTTTCATCTACATTATTTCTCATAATAAATACTCCCTCCGTTCCATAGTTTATAGACTTTTGCCAATGCACGGGAATTAAGGAGGAAGTATTATATTGAAAGTGTTGTGAGTGTGAAAATAAAATAGGAGAGAGAATGAGTGGAGAGAATAGTAAATTATAATGGTGATGTGAGTATTAAAATAATGTAGGAGAGAGAATGAGTGGAGGGAATAGTAAAGATTTCTTTTCATTTTAGGAAAATCTATCTATATCTTATAACAAGATTGCATTCCACAAATGGAAAAAGCCCGCTCAAAAATGTCGCTTTCAATGGCAACAAAAATAGAAAGTATCATTAAGGGTATTTTCGGAAATGCATAATTCATCTCTATATATATTAAAGGAAGGAAGTGGTAAATGTTGTCACAATCAAGGGCAAATTTGTCTTTTTTCATTGCTTTGAATAAAACAAAAATTTAGTCTACCAAGAAAAGATGCTTGCTGATATTAATGTGTGCATGAGGTCCATTTGTTTTATTTGGCAAAGAGAAAATGACACGTATATGTAAAACTTTGACAATTGTATGTATACACACTCCACGAGAAAATAAAGTACTTGCTCCCTACTCTTTCTTTTCTCTTTATCATTCTTTGTGATTAAAAAAAAAGTATTTGCTCCCATTACTTTGAATAAGACAAATATTTATTTATTTTCATGAATGAATTTTCTATTTTATTGCTTTAACTTGCAAGAGAAGCTCTACATTAGATTAGCTTGCTGAATACATTTTAGATTATTGACTAGATCATTTTTTAAAAATTTGCATGCGTTTTGATTGGATTAGGCAAAGGTGCACATTTTCCTTTGCTTTGAATAAGACAAATATTTATCGATTTCCATGAATGAATTTTCTATTTTATTGCTTTAACTTGCAAGAGAAGCTCTACATTAGATTAGCTTGCTGAATACATTTTAGATTGTTGACTAGATCATGTTTTTTAAAATTTGCATGTGTTGTGATTGGATTAGGCAAAGGTGCACATTTTCACATGTTGTCCTCTACTCATTTAAAAGAGTCAGCCTATTCCTTCTTTCTTCTCTCCTCATACTTTCTCAATATTTAAAAAACACACACAAACACAGCATTAATACGTAAACCGAAGGAAACACAAACACACACACGAGCACATAGTTACACACCAAAACACGCAGAAGCACACACTTTCACACACGCAGTTTATTACTCTCTCTGTTTGATGAGTAGACTAAGGTAATCAGGGTTATTCGTTTCTTGGCTTGGCAATCTCCGGATGTAGATCTTTGATATTGCAACCGAGGTTGCAGCCATGGCGGAGTTATCTTCTTACCTCGATCACTTACAGATCCGAACCTTCCTTTATCCTATAATGAAGTATTCAAAGGGTGGTGTAGGTTTATAGAAAGTGGTCATGGAGAGGATTCAGAAGATTGTTGATTTGAATAAAGGATTAAATTAGCGAAGGAGAGTGTTAGAAAAGATGAAATTTGGCTAGGGATTTTGACTTTGAAAGGAGGAGAGGGTTGGATTTGGATCTTACCGAATGAGGATCGAGGAAGCTGGTCGGGAGTAGTTTGGAGAAGGAGGGATAAATGGAGGCGATGGGCGGCGGTGATGACGTGCGTGGGAGGCGGTAGTGGGTTTGAGTTTGGTCGTCAGATTGAGATTGGGAGTCTTGATTTTCTTGAGAGTTTTTGAGGATTGGAATCTCTTTCGGTAACGAGTGGTGCTGACGTTTTTTAAGGTGTGGCGGTGGTAGGGCGGCGCCACTGATGGGTAGAGAAAGAAACCGAGAGATTGGATAGAGATGTAGATAGATATATATAGAGAGAGAGAGAGATAGAGAGAGAGAGAAGCAATGTTAGGAAACAGAAATAAGGGAGACAGAGAGAGTTTTGAAATTAAAAATTAAAATGTAAGAGTATTAAATTAAATGCAGTGATTTAACAACTTATTTGAACACTCACTCTATTTAATCGTCTAAAAAAATGAATAAGCAAAAGAAAATTTAATTTGCATTTGAAATATTTTTTTGAGAAATATACTAATTTTAGTAATTATATTTAATAATTATTTAAATGTTTTATATTTTTTCTATTTAGTGAAAATATTTAACATTTGACTAAAAAAGACAATTGAATAAAAATAATTATAAAAATTTCATTTTGAATAATAAAATTTATCAACGAGACTCCCAAAATAAAAATATGTGCCTCTTATTACAGATTGGAGAAAATATTCTTTTCTTTATTTATTTCACTTAAAGGTAAATATCGTATTTTTTAAGTAGATACTGTATGTTTAAGTAAGAAATAATATTATTACTACATCTGTCTCAAATAAATGATCAATTTTGTTTCATATTTGATTGATCTTTTGGTTCACAAATGTTATCGGATGTTGTATATAAGAAAGTAATTGAGAATGTATAATAAGAGACTTTTATTTGAGTCGTGTGTAATTAAATTGCAATGTATTTCAAAAAATATTTCATTTTCCATTATCACTTATCGTTATATTTTGATCATTATAATTAAAATTGTTAATGTGTAAATTTAAAAAGTTGTTGTTTTACTTCTTCACTTATATAATTTCATCACAACCAATTTCTTTTTTTTTGTAAATTAAAAAAAAAATCTTATATCGCCGTGCATCGCACGGGGGTACTGCTAGTTATATATTATTGTGGGATGCCCAAAAAAGAAATTTTATATATTATCGGGGGACGGAAGGAGTAAATAGTAACAATTTCCAATATAAAGACAAAAGAGTAATATAAATAGTTTTTTACCCATAAACAACAATTATTAATTGTTGTGACAAAAAATTTGATCAAAATACGATATACTTTCTACTACCCCACTTACTCTTAACTATTTTACTTTTATTATTAACAACCCTTATTTTATTTTTGAGTCGGTCTGCTGAGAAACGCGTTTTTCCGTCGCGTGTGGAGAAACGGGGCTATGTTTGTCGCGCGACATACTTAGCCAGTTTCTGGATATCCTTTTCAAAGCTTCTGGATATCCAGAAGCTTGAATATGAATATTCAGAAGCTTTGGAAAGGATATCCAAAAACCAAATATTTTTTCTGGATATCCTTTCCAAAGCTTCTGGATATCCAGAAGCTTGAATATGGATATCCAGAAGCTTTGGAAAGGATATCCAGAAAAAAAATTTGGTTTCTGGATATCCTTTCCAAAGCTTCTGGATATCCATATTCAAGCTTCTGGATATCCAGAAGCTTTGGAAAGGATATCCAGTTGTTGTGGCTAAGTATGTCGCGCGACAAACTAAGCCCCGTTTCTCCATACGCAACGGAGAAACGCGTTTCTCCCCAGATTTTGTGTTTATTTTTTTACTTTTTGCGCATAAACATTTGATAATCTTTTTATTGAAACGCAGGGAGTATATTTTAGAACGGAGTGACTATTAAAGGTCTTGAGCTCAAAAAAAAATGAGAACACATTTTTGTGTTAAAATTTTTATTTAAAATAAGGGGTACTTTTACTATTCCTCTTGCTCATTTATACACACGTACTGTACATTATACATACACACATATTTGACTCTTATTATTAATATTTGACATACATGTTAGAATATTATTTCATAATATTCTGTATATATTAGTTATTTGTATAAATTATTCAATTTGTTAGACTAATTATCTCATTCCTTTTCCTTGTATAGTTTCTAGAATAGTCATATTGACTCTTTGATCAGACATACAATTTTGATTCAAATATTTGACTCTTATTATTAATGCTTAGACCCATTAAAAAATTATACTCCCTCCATCCCAGTCGAACTGATATCAAAATTTTGAACACACAGATTAAGGAAGAGTAAGAGAGAGAAAAAGTAAAAGAAAATATTGTGAGTATGAAAAATTAAATAGGAGAGAGAATATGTGGGAGGAATAGTTAGGAGAGAGAATGTTGTGAGTGTAAAAGTGAAATAGGAGAGAGAATGAGTGGGAAAAATAGTAAAGATTTTCTTCCATTTTGGACAGTATCAATTGGGCTGGGACGAACCAAAAAGGAAATAAGTATCAATTGGGCTGGGACGGAGGGAGTACTTTTTTTCGTCCCACTTTAAATTAGAACAGCTTTTTTGACATAGTGATTAAGAATAAACAAATTAGGAAATAGGTGTTGTGAGTATAAAAAGTAAAATAGGAAATAAAATGAGTGAGAAAAATAGTAAATTAATTGATGTTTTAAATATAAAAAGTAAAAAAGAGAATGAGTGAAAATAATAGTAAATTAATTGATGTTTTTTGAATATAAAAGTAAAGTAAGAGAGAATGAGTGAAAATAATAGTAAATATTATTCGACATTTTGAGAAATTCGATTTGAGATTAGACGATAGGGGTGTAAACGGTTCGATTTAGCTCGATTTGGGGAAATTTTAGAGCTAAATCGCTAGTATCGGTTTGGAGAAATTTCAAACCGAGCTAAACCACAAAAAAATTCAAACCGAGCTAAGCTAAACCGCCAAGGTTCGGTTTAGCTCGGTCTAAACCGCGGTTTAATCATTTTGATTTTATGACTAATCAGTATAAAACAGTAAGTAACTAAAATAAACACAACATTATCAAAATACCAAACAACAATCTTAAAACAATCTTTAGAGATGATGCAAGATTAAAGATGGATTAGATGTTTAGTACCTCATTTCGCTTCCAAGAAAGTGCGAGCAATTTCAATTTGCTGGCGGAGAATTCGCCGGAGAGTGACCGGAAATTGACCGGAATTTGTCACCGAAAAGTGAAAATATCGCCGGAGAAGATGGAGACCTTCCTTGCGAAGCTAACCCCACAAAAATCTCCTTCAATTTTGAGCTCAACAGAAACAAATCGCAAAACACATTTACTCTTCAAACTTCAAATTTCTTCAAATATTTGCTCAAAATTGATGATTCGAGCTTGATAATCTTGGATAAAAGGAAGTATATGGGATGGGAATCAATATTAAGTGAGGAAGAAGGAATGATTTTGTGGTTTGATGAGAGAAATTTTAGAGAGAGAGAGAGAGAAGAAAGGAGGCGGGGCTGTAGTAAAATAAAATTAGGTTATTCATTTAGGGGAAAGAAGGAGTAATATTTAAGGGAAACTCTTAATTTAATCCCTATTTTATTTTGTGGCTTCTCGGAAAGACAACAAAATATAGCCGCCTACAAGAGCTGAGACCATAGCTCGGTTCCATAGCTCGGTTTGTCGCTTCGGTTCCATAGCTCGATTTGGCGGTTCGGTTTAGCTCGGTTTGGCTCGGCACCCTCAAACCGCAAGCTAAACTGAACCACGTGGTTTGTAATTTTTATAAATCGAGTTAAACCACTTAAATAAAAAAACCGAGCTAAACTCCACGGTTTAACTCAGTTCGGTGTCAAACCACGATTTGAGCTAAACCACTTACACCCCTATTAGACGAATTAAAATGATAAAATGTCTGATTTGAGGGGGAACATGATTTGAGGGGGAACATAAGGAGTACTCCCTACGTCACTTTTAAGATTTCAATTTTGGTATTTTGGTCCCATATATAAGATTTCATTTTTCTAAAATTTTAAATAATTTTTATTATTTCTTTCACTCATTTTCTCTTATAATTTACTTTTATATTCACAACATTAGTCAATTTACTTTTTCTACCTCACTTTGTCTTTCTTAGGGCATCTCCACTCATGACTTTAGCAAAAGTCATGATCCTCCGTGACACTCATTTACTCCCCAACCATGACAAACTTAAAAGTCATGAATGACTTTTAATAAAATGGAGCTGCCAGAAGCCGAGCTTCACGGCACAATGGAAAAAAAATGAAGCATTTGATCGACACATGTCATATTTTTGATTTTTTTTTTACAAAAATTGCAATTAACATATAAAAAATAATAAAAATACAAGAATATTGAAAAAAACTACAATTTATTAATAAAAAGTAGGAGAGAGAAATTGATGACTTTTGTCATGAATGGAGATAAAATTGTTTGAAGTTGTATTTTTGATAACTGATGACGTGGAGCTGAGGTGGAGGAGAGATGGATGGGGATGAAGTTTCATTGTTAATTATGCTCTTAACTCACTTTCTATACTCACAACACTTACACCACTTACACCATTTATATATTTTCTTAGTTATCATGCAAAACTCATTTGTAAAATCCTATGCATGGGACGGAAGGAGTATTCAAAATAAATATTGTATTTTTAAAAAAATAAGATATAATGTTGATCTTCTTCTACCTCTTTTATGGGTAATTATAGGTATGTATCTTTGTAAATACTACACTACTCGTAAAAAAATGAGAATTGTTATTTATCTCTGCACAATTATTGAATAATCCTGAAATGCAATTTTTTATAAAAATGTCATCAATTGAAATGACCATACCACCCTTCAATGATATACACCCAATATTGTATACCTGCAATTGAATTTTCTTCAACATTATTTACCTATCTACTAAATACACCTGCAACATTAAATCTCTTTTTCGTCTATCTATTAAATTTTCATCTTCCCCCATTAAATTTTCACCTCCCTTAAACCCTACAAACTTACCTTTCTTACCTTTCTTACCTTTCATCCTACCTCCATCACCAGTAAAAAAAAAACTCCCTCCTCTCTGTCTCCTACCAAGCTTACAAATTTCTTGCAAAATTCTCTTTAAATTAACTATATTGTGTTGAAAGATCAAACATAAATGAATGAACACTTGAGATAGGCGTAAATATAAGTATTTAGAGGTGTTTGACTAGATTTACAAATATTAGGAGTCTTATAAAACCCAAGTTAATTGTAATTTCGAAAATTAGCTTTGATTAATAAAATTTGAAATTAAGTGTTTATTCTTTATTTCCTAAAAGTGATTAAATTCATTTTGAATGTCAATTTTTCGGTAATTGTGCGCGATTCAACGAGAATTGAAGACCCATTAATGGTAATCGTGCACGATTTAACAGTAATTGATTTATCCTTAATTATTATTATGTATTTTTCGATTTATATTTTGTTAGGTGTTAAAATCATATTTTAGAGTAGATTTAAGCAATATTGTGAGGTTTTATAGTTTATTTAGGTTTTTATATAGATCAAAGTTATTTTTAAAAGTGTTTGACTTGATTTCCATATTTTAGCAGTCCTATAAAACCCAAGTCAATTGTAATTTCGAAAATTAACTTTCGTTAATAAAATTTGATATTCAGTGTTTACTCTTTATTTACTAAAAGTGATTAAATTTCTTTTAGATGCCAATTTTTCGATAATCGTGCACGATTCAACGAGAATTGAAGATCCATTATTGGTAATCGTGCGCGATTCAACAGTAATTGATTTATCTTTAAGTCTTGTGCTACGCCAAGGTTCGGTTTAGCTCGGTCTAAACCACGGTTTAATCATTTTGATTTTATGACTAATCAGTATAAAACAGTAAGTAACTAAAATAAACACAACATTATCAAAATACCAAACAACAATCTTAAAACAATCTTTAGAGATGATGCAAGATTAAAGATGGATTAGATGTTTAGTACCTCATTTCGCTTCCAAGAAAGTGCGAGCAATTTCAATTTGCTGGCGGAGAATTCGCCGGAGAGTGACCGGAAATTGACCGGAATTTGTCACCGAAAAGTGAAAATATCGCCGGAGAAGATGGAGACCTTCCTTGCGAAGCTAACCCCACAAAAATCTCCTTCAATTTTGAGCTCAACAGAAACAAATCGCAAAACCCATTTACTCTTCAAACTTCAAATTTCTTCAAATATTTGCTCAAAATTGATGATTCGAGCTTGATAATCTTGGATAAAAGGAAGTATATGGGATGGGAATCAATATTTAGTGAGGAAGAAGGAATGATTTTGTGGTTTGATGAGAGAAATTTTAGAGAGAGAGAGAGAAGAAAGGAGGCGGGGCTGTAGTAAAATAAAATTAGGTTATTCATTTAGGGGAAGGAAGGAGTAATATTTAAGGGAAACTCTTAATTTAATCCCTATTTTATTTTGTGGCTTCTCGGAAAGACAACAAAATATAGCCGCCTACAAGAGCTGAGACCATAGCTCGGTTCCATAGCTCGGTTTGGCGCTTCGGTTCCATAGCTCGATTTGGCGGTTCGGTTTAGCTCGGTTTGGCTCGGCACCCTCAAACCGCAAGCTAAACTGAACCACGTGGTTTGTAATTTTTATAAATCGAGCTAAACCACTTAAATAAAAAAACCGAGCTAAACTCCACGGTTTAACTCAGTTCGGTCTCAAACCACGATTTGAGCTAAACCACTTACACCCCTATTAGACGAATTAAAATGATAAACTGTCTGATTTGAGGGGGAACATAAGGAGTACTCCCTACGTCACTTTTAAGATTTCAATTTTGGTATTTTGGTCCCATATATAAGATTTCATTTTTCTAAAATTTTAAATAATTTTTATTATTTCTTTCACTCATTTTCTCTTATAATTTATTTTTATATTCACAACATTAGTCAATTTACTTTTTCTACCTCACTTTGTCTTTCTTAGGGCATCTCCACTCATGACTTTAGCAAAAGTCATGATCCTCCGTGACACTCATTTACTCCCCAACCATGACAAACTTAAAAGTCATGAATGACTTTTAATAAAATGGAGCTGCCAGAAGCCGAGCTTCACGGCACAATGGAAAAAAAATGAAGCATTTGATCGACACAAGTCATATTTTTGATTTTTTTTTTTACAAAAATTGCAATTAACATATAAAAAATAATAAAAATACAAGAATATTGAAAAAAACTACAATTTATTAATAAAAAGTAGGAGAGAGAAATTGATGACTTTTGTCATGAATGGAGATAAAATTGTTTGAAGTTGTATTTTTGATAACTGATGACGTGGAGCTGAGGTGGAGGAGAGAGGGATGGGGATGAAGTTTCATTGTTAATTATGCTCTTAACTCACTTTTTATACTCACAACACTTACACCACTTACACCATTTATATATTTTCTTAGTTATCATGCAAAACTCATTTGTAAAATCCTATGCATGGGACGGAAGGAGTATTCAAAATAAATATTGTATTTTTAAAAAATAAGATATAATGTTGATCTTCTTCTACCTCTTTTATGGGTAATTATAGGTATGTATCTTTGTAAATACTACACTACTCGTAAAAAAATGAGAATTGTTATTTATCTCTGCACAATTATTGAATAATCCTGAAATGCAATTTTTTATAAAAATGTCATCAATTGAAATGACCATACCACCCTTCAATGATATACACCCAACATTGTATACCTGCAATTGAATTTTCTTCAACATTATTTACCTATCTACTAAATACACCTGCAACATTAAATCTCTTTTTCGTCTATCTATTAAATTTTCATCTTCCCCATTAAATTTTCACCTCCCTTAAACCCTACAAACTTACCTTTCTTACCTTTCTTACCTTTCATCCTACCTCCATCACCGAAAAAAAACTCCCTCCTCTCTGTCTCCTACCAAGCTTACAAATTTCTTGCAAAATTCTCTTTAAATTAACTATATTGTGTTGAAAGATCAAACATAAATGAATGAACACTTGAGATAGGCGTAAATATAAGTATTTAGAGGTGTTTGACTAGATTTACAAATATTAGGAGTCTTATAAAACCCAAGTTAATTGTAATTTCGAAAATTAGCTTTGATTAATAAAATTTGAAATTAAGTGTTTATTCTTTATTTCCTAAAAGTGATTAAATTCATTTTGAATGTCAATTTTTCGGTAATTGTGCGCGATTCAACGAGAATTGAAGACCCATTAATGGTAATCGTGCACGATTTAACAGTAATTGATTTATCCTTAATTATTATTATGTATTTTTCGATTTATATTTTGTTAGGTGTTAAAATCATATTTTAGAGTAGATTTAAGCAATATTGTGAGGTTTTATAGTTTATTTAGGTTTTTATATAGATCAAAGTTATTTTTAAAAGTGTTTGACTTGATTTCCATATTTTAGCAGTCCTATAAAACCCAAGTCAATTGTAATTTCGAAAATTAACTTTCGTTAATAAAATTTGATATTCAGTGTTTACTCTTTATTTACTAAAAGTGATTAAATTTCTTTTAGATGCCAATTTTTCGATAATCGTGCACGATTCAACGAGAATTGAAGATCCATTATTGGTAATCGTGCGCGATTCAACAGTAATTGATTTATCTTTAAGTCTTGTGCTACGCCAAGGTTCGGTTTAGCTCGGTCTAAACCACGGTTTAATTATTTTGATTTTATGACTAATCAGTATAAAACAGTAAGTAACTAAAATAAACACAACATTATCAAAATACCAAACAACAATCTTAAAACAATCTTTAGAGATGATGCAAGATTAAAGATGGATTAGATGTTTAGTACCTCATTTCGCTTCCAAGAAAGTGCGAGCAATTTCAATTTGCTGGCGGAGAATTCGCCGGAGAGTGACCGGAAATTGACCGGAATTTGTCACCGAAAAGTGAAAATATCGCCGGAGAAGATGGAGACCTTCCTTGCGAAGCTAACCCCATAAAAATCTCCTTCAATTTTGAGCTCAACAGAAACAAATCGCAAAACCCATTTACTCTTCAAACTTCAAATTTCTTCAAATATTTGCTCAAAATTGATGATTCGAGCTTGATAATCTTGGATAAAAGGAAGTATATGGGATGGGAATCAATATTTAGTGAGGAAGAAGGAATGATTTTGTGGTTTGATGAGAGAAATTTTAGAGAGAGAGAGAGAGAAGAAAGGAGGCGGGGCTGTAGTAAAATAAAATTAGGTTATTCATTTAGGGGAAGGAAGGAGTAATATTTAAGGGAAACTCTTAATTTAATCCCTATTTTATTTTGTGGCTTCTCGGAAAGACAACAAAATATAGCCGCCTACAAGAGCTGAGACCATAGCTCGGTTCCATAGCTCGGTTTGGCGCTTCGGTTCCATAGCTCGATTTGGCGGTTCGGTTTAGCTCGGTTTGGCTCGGCACCCTCAAACCGCAAGCTAAACTGAACCACGTGGTTTGTAATTTTTATAAATCGAGCTAAACCACTTAAATAAAAAAACCGAGCTAAACTCCACGGTTTAACTCAGTTCGGTGTCAAACCACGATTTGAGCTAAACCACTTACACCCCTATTAGACGAATTAAAATGATAAAATGTCTGATTTGAGGGGGAACATGATTTGAGGGGGAACATAAGGAGTACTCCCTACGTCACTTTTAAGATTTCAATTTTGGTATTTTGGTCCCATATATAAGATTTCATTTTTCTAAAATTTTAAATAATTTTTATTATTTCTTTCACTCATTTTCTCTTATAATTTACTTTTATATTCACAACATTAGTCAATTTACTTTTTCTACCTCACTTTGTCTTTCTTAGGGCATCTCCACTCATGACTTTCGCAAAAGTCATGATCCTCCGTGACACTCATTTACTCCCCAACCATGACAAACTTAAAAGTCATGAATGACTTTTAATAAAATGGAGCTGCCAGAAGCCGAGCTTCACGGCACAATGGAAAAAAAATGAAGCATTTGATCGACACATGTCATATTTTTGATTTTTTTTTTTACAAAAATTGCAATTAACATATAAAAAATAATAAAAATACAAGAATATTGAAAAAAACTACAATTTATTAATAAAAAGTAGGAGAGAGAAATTGATGACTTTTGTCATGAATGGAGATAAAATTGTTTGAAGTTGTATTTTTGATAACTGATGACGTGGAGCTGAGGTGGAGGAGAGAGGGATGGGGATGAAGTTTCATTGTTAATTATGCTCTTAACTCACTTTTTATACTCACAACACTTACACCACTTACACCATTTATATATTTTCTTAGTTATCATGCAAAACTCATTTGTAAAATCCTATGCATGGGACGGAAGGAGTATTCAAAATAAATATTGTATTTTTAAAAAATAAGATATAATGTTGATCTTCTTCTACCTCTTTTATGGGTAATTATAGGTATGTATCTTTGTAAATACTACACTACTCGTAAAAAAATGAGAATTGTTATTTATCTCTGCACAATTATTGAATAATCCTGAAATGCAATTTTTTATAAAAATGTCATCAATTTAAATGACCATACCACCCTTCAATGATATACACCCAATATTGTATACCTGCAATTGAATTTTCTTCAACATTATTTACCTATCTACTAAATACACCTGCAACATTAAATCTCTTTTTCGTCTATCTATTAAATTTTCATCTTCCCCCATTAAATTTTCACCTCCCTTAAACCCTACAAACTTACCTTTCTTACCTTTCTTACCTTTCATCCTACCTCCATCACCAGTAAAAAAAAAAACTCCCTCCTCTCTGTCTCCTACCAAGCTTACAAATTTCTTGCAAAATTCTCTTTAAATTAACTATATTGTGTTGAAAGATCAAACATAAATGAATGAACACTTGAGATAGGCGTAAATATAAGTATTTAGAGGTGTTTGACTAGATTTACAAATATTAGGAGTCTTATAAAATCCAAGTTAATTGTAATTTCGAAAATTAGCTTTGATTAATAAAATTTGAAATTAAGTGTTTATTCTTTATTTCCTAAAAGTGATTAAATTCATTTTGAATGTCAATTTTTCGGTAATTGTGCGCGATTCAACGAGAATTGAAGACCCATTAATGGTAATCGTGCACGATTTAACAGTAATTGATTTATCCTTAATTATTATTATGTATTTTTCGATTTATATTTTGTTAGGTGTTAAAATCATATTTTAGAGTAGATTTAAGCAATATTGTGAGGTTTTATAGTTTATTTAGGTTTTTATATAGATCAAAGTTATTTTTAAAAGTGTTTGACTTGATTTCCATATTTTAGCAGTCCTATAAAACCCAAGTCAATTGTAATTTCGAAAATTAACTTTCGTTAATAAAATTTGATATTCAGTGTTTACTCTTTATTTACTAAAAGTGATTAAATTTCTTTTAGATGCCAATTTTTCGATAATCGTGCACGATTCAACGAGAAATGAAGATCCATTATTGGTAATCGTGCGCGATTCAACAGTAATTGATTTATCTTTAAGTCTTGTGCTACGTCAGTTGGTATCAGAGCATTTGTTCGATTCAGGAAGAATGGTTCGCGGAAGAAATACCATTTTGGAATAGGCCTAAGAACGTGAAGAGGATGTGATAGAGCAGTGTATCGCACGAGTCGTAGATCAACGTACATCTGATCCCGGAAAGCTAAGTCCGGGAATTGATCTCTTTGGTTTTTTTTTTTCGAATCTTCAAGTTCAGAAGTTCTTGTCGATTGGTCAAAACCTCCTATATTTGATGAGTGTCACTGTGAAATTTGTCAAGTGCTGACATCTCATCATATTCGTGTTAAAACAATTGATCTTGAATTTTCACAAAATAAATTGATGTGGAAGTTTGAAGATGTAAACTTTGATCATCGTTACAATCTGTTTGACCGTTCTTCTATTTTGTGGATCCTTAATAAATTCATTATTGAGGTGATTGGATGGATAATGTTACAAAGACAATAAAGTTTAAAGTTCGTTAAGTGCATAACGTTAATTTTGAGGATAGAGTTCATTTTTAAGACGTGTTTAAAGCCATACTTAAAATTCGAGGGCGATTTTTCTTCAACCAAAACAGGGAATAATGATGGAGATCAAGATAGTGATTTGTTTATTTTTAATTGTAATTTCGAAAATTAACTTTGATTAATAAAATTTGATATTGAGTGTTTACTCTTTATTTTCTGAAAGTGATTAAATTCCTTTTGAATGCCAATTTTTTGGTAATCGTGACCGATTCAACGAAAATTGAAAATTAATTGCTGGTAATCGAGCGCGATTTAACAGTAATTGATTTATCATTAAGTATTCCGCTACGTCACCAACCCTTATTCGAACATTATGCAATGTAAGGTAATTGATCTTTTTTAAATCTTCTTTCTCTCTCTGCGCTTCCGTCGTTATTTTATTTTTCTTAAGTGGGGAATGAATGTGTGTGTGTGTGTGTTTTCTTAACTTAGTTGGGTGTTTATTTAAGAGTTTAAAAAAAGTAAATTAGGAATATTGGTGATGTGTTTGATGTTGAGTGTTTAATTTTTTTTTTTTTTGATAAACTTAAAAATATTGAGATATTCAATAATTATTATGTTGGGATGAATAATTCATCAAAGAAATACTATCTATACTAATATAACAACAAGATCGCCAAAAAACGCCCGCCCAAACCAGGGGCATTTTGGTAATTTCACAGCATGGCAATTTTGAAGATATTCGCCGAAGCTGCCACGTGTCATGCTCTGAATGGGGGAAATCTGGCGCGTGCGGTACACGCGCCGACAAAGGCGCGTGTGTCCGCGAGGCAAATTTTTTTTTTTTTTTAAACCTGCCACGTGGTAGCCTCTGATTGGCTGGTTTTATTTCAGTTTTTTTATTTTCCACCCTTTTTTTGACCTCAATTATTTTATAATAAATTAATTTTTTTTAAAAAAAAAATTACACCAAAATTCATAATTTTTTTTTCTCTATAAATAGAGTCTATTTTCATTTGATTTGGACACAAAAAAAAAACCTCTTTTTTAAATGAAAATTTCACCCCTTTTTTTTTACCTCAATTATTTCATAATAAATAAATTTTTTTAAAAAAATAAAATTACACAAAAATTCTTAATTTTTTTCTCTATAAATAGAGTCTATTTTCGTTTGATTTCGACACAGAAAAAAAATCCTTCTTTTTAAAATATAAATTTCTTAATTACCTTTTCTTAATTTTCCTTTTTGAATTTCTCAATATTTTTTAGTGAAAATTAATTAAGTGTGAAGTATTTTTTTAATTATAAATGATAATAATAATAATTTTACTAATCATAAAAATAAATAAGTATAAAATAAAAAAAAAGTGGTGGGTATAGAATGGTGAGTTGAAAGGGGTATTATGGTTATTAGGTTAATTTTAGTTCGATACATCAAACAATTTAGTAGCTAATCCAACATTAATTATGTTCCCTTTTTATATATAATAGAGGAAAATGTAATGTATTTTTTTTTTAGCATGTCATTTTTTTTAATTGGTAATATATTTTTATTATTATTTTGTTAACTTCTTTGTCGCATTAGCATTGCCCTTTTTACTTTGTTTTCTTGGGATAGTGAAAATAAATTAAGTGTGAAGTATTTTTTTTAATTATTAATGATAATAATAATAATTTTACTAATCATAAAAATAAATAATATAACATAAATAAAATGGTGGGTATAGAATGATGAGTTGAAAGGGGTATTATGGTTATTAGGTTAATTTTAGTTCGATACATCAAACAATTTAGTGGCTAATCCAACATTAATTATGTCCCCTTTTATATATAATAGACGAACATGTAATGTATTTTTTTAACATGTCATTTTTTTTAATTGGTAATATATTTTTATTATTATTTTGTTAACTTTTTTGTCGCATTAGCATTGCCCTTTTTACTTTGTTTTGTTGGGATAGTGAAAATTAATTAAGTGTGAAGTATTTTTTTAATTATAAATGATAATAATAATAATTTTACTAATAATAAAAATAAATAATATAAAATTAAAAAAAATGAAAAAAAAGTGGTGGGTATAGAATGATGAGTTGAAAGGGGTATTATGGTTATTAGGTTTATTTTAGTTCGATACATCAAACAATTTAGTAGCTAATCCAACATTAATTATGTCCCATTTAACCCTAAACCGCATAGTATTCATCTTTTTTTATAATAAATTTTAAATGTTGATAATATTTGTATATTATTATATACTTATTTGTTTATAGTTTATTGTATTTTCTTATTTTTCTATGTCATATTATTAATCTCTACATTTATAAAGAAATAAAGAAAAAAATAGCATTGTATAATAGAAATATTAATAATTTTTCTTCAACTTTTGTCCTATTTTAAAAGTTAAAAAATTTGTTAGGATATTAAAGAGATGAATGGTTTTATTATAAAGTATAAAAAGTTGGGTACAAAGTAATTAGTGAATAGTTGTTGTGAGTATGACTTATATTATAAGACCATTGAATAAAAAAATATTATATTTTTTCATTGTAATTTATTAAATTTAAAATGGGACACCTTTTATTAAAAAAAAAAAAAAGGAAGTTTAAAATGAGACGAAGGGGGCATTTATTTATTTGATAGTGAAATAGTTTTTCCTAATGTTAAAATGGTAAAAATCTAACGGGATTTAGAAGTTGAATACGGTTCAAGAACAAAATAACTTCTCAAAAATTAAAATTGATGATACTTGAAAAGTTCAGTTCATGTAATTTGGGTGTTTGGAGAATCACTAGAGTCAAGAGTGCCGAATGGCAGTTGAAGAGAAATATTTGGAGACTTATCACTAGATTCATTACGCTTTCCCAATCGTTGCCGAAACTAAGTGATACTGTGGGCAAATTACGCACATATCACGTTCAATACACAATAAATATGTTTTACATAAAAAATATGCGTTCAATTCCATAGCATTGAAAAATGGATGTCAAATGTAATTATTACTGAATAGAACGGGAATTTACTTATAAAACACGCTTCGTCCAACCTAACTATGCCTTAAATATATTTTTATTTTAGTCACCTTCAATCTGCTATTTGTACTAATAATATAGTTTTCAAAAAAGTGTTTTACAATGTACACAAACATTTCTATTTCCTGTTATATTTGTATGAATTTTCGTCAATATATGTTAATAGCTGTCCGTGCATCGCACGGGTGTACTGCTAGTACATTTAAAAGGAACACATAACAAAAAACTTAAAAAATATTGCGAAGGGGGGATTATATTGTAAAATACTATCTATAGTATAAAACAAAGGGGTATTTTGAACAGTAGTATGAATATTTTTATTTGCCGAAATTCTCATTTTGCTCTTACTATTTTGTTCTTTTTCCATTTTGCCCTTTAAAAAAATCTTTTTTTTTTTAATTTAAAAAAAAACACGTGTTCTCGAACACGGCTTTTACTGGTCCATTATATTTTGAGAAGATATACCCTCAAGTAAAAAGAGTCCCTCTCAAGAAAAAGATGATCGAAAGAATGACTTAAATTGACTAAGAATTGACGATCAAAACACAGTAGTCTGTTCTGCTTTTCCAACTTCTGCTTGCGCCGATCATTCTTCATCCTCTCTTCAATTCTCTCTGCATTTTCCGGTTAATTTCTCTCTCTCTCTCTCTCTCTCTCTCTCTCTCTCTTTGCATGGCGTTTTTCTTTTTATTGTTTCGGCGCTGGTGCTGGTGTTTTGTAATTGCTTGTTATTTTACTTTTGAATCTTTGCAATTTGACTGAGAATGATTTTAGTTATTAGCTGTTAATTGGACAAGTACACTGAAATTATCCTCCTTTTCTTGGTTATGTGATTAATTTACCTAAGAAATTAATTGTTAGCATTCATTATTTGTTTACCTGTTAGTACCATTATGTGTTTATCATGAGGGTTAAACTTGATTATGGAAAAAAAAAAAAAAGATCCACTAAAGTAAATATAAAAACAGATCAAATTTTGGTAACTGCCGATGGATGTTAGGCTGAAACCATAACCAGATGGTGTAAATTAGTATAGAATCTGAGAATATTGATGGAAGTAAAGGGTTCTTGTCACACTGTCGAGGCCCCAAATAATGTTGTTTCCACTAGGTATGGAGGGAGAGTATCGAAGAATATTGTGATGCAGCATTAAATGTTGTTTGATGTTACCCAATTGGTAGCAATATTCAGTGATTAACTATATTGAGCAATAAATCAAATGCCGAAAATGTTGATTCCTTCTTGAGGTGTGTCTACTGGTGGACTTCAATTGGGATTCATTATTAAACCTTTTCAACCCTACAGTAAGCCTTATGCAAACCACTCCAAGTTCCTCTGCTAGCTACATCTTTCACAAGTCACCCCATTAAACTTACATCCTTCAGATTTGTGACAGTGCAAATATGAAAGTCAAGTTCTCGTTTACTTTCACTTGATAGAAAAGAAATTAAGGCATAGCACATTGTTCAAATGGCCTAGCTTTGAACTAGAATCTCATTCTTTTATCCAATGCAGACGTACAAAGTGTAGTGAGATTTAGTGACTGCGAATGATATGTTGTTTATCCTTAAAGTTATCTTTGCTACCAATATATCTTAAAAGTCAACTTTCTTAAATTCCACTCAAGGTCAAAGATGGTAGGTGTGGAAATGGTTCGGTTTAGCTCGGTTTGGACAAATTTAGAAGTCAAACCGCTAGCATCAGTTTGGAGAAATTTCAAACCGAGCTAAACCATAAAAAAATTCAGACCGAGCTAAACCAAATTGCTATGGTTCGGTTTGGTTCGGTCTAAACCGCAGTTTGATTTGCGGTTCAGACCACGGTCCAAACAGCGATCTAGACCACGGTCCAAACGGCATTTCAAACCATAATCTTTTTTTGTTAACCATTTTATGACTAATGAATATAAATTAATGGCTGAGATTAACTAAAACTTTGAAAGGATGGTCAGGATTGCGGTGTCATGGTTCAGTTTATGGCTTGATTTCACGTTTCGATTTAATGGTTCGGTTTCACGGTTTCAAAATGCGGTTCGGTCTTAAAAGGTTTGGTTCGGTTTAGGAGTGCCAAACCACAAGCTGAGCTGAACTACACGGTCTGTTAATTTCTCAAACCGAGCTAAACCACTTATATCTAAAAATCGAACCAAACCACACGGTTTAGCTTGGTTCAACTCCAAACCGTGGTTTGAACCAAACCGCGGTCACCCCTAAAAGATGGACACTCATTTACGGATGGAGAAGTAATATAATTCTCTCAAACTTCAGAAGTTTCATTGAAGATATTTAATTTCTGTTTGTTCCAACTCGTACTGTTATGTGGAAGAAATAGTAAGCTATAGGTATTTATGTCTAGGATGGGATAATGGATGCATAAGAACATATCTTACTTTCCTCCTTTTTCATTTAAAATTCTACCTATATTGCGTTTTCTCCTTAAATTGGTGTTGCTTACTTGCAAGTGCTGATTTATATTTTGTAATGGAAGTGCAGTTGAAACCATTGTGCTAGATGGGTAAGACGATTGAGCTGTCGGGATTCAATAGACTTGAGCCCGCAGAAGCAATTAAGACATTCTTGGAGAAACGTACTGGCAAAGGAACTGTAGTTGCCATAGAGGTTAAGCTGTCTACTAGTGGAAAGGGAGCATTTGCCAGAGTTCAATTCACATCCACCAATAATGCTGACTATATTATCTCATTGACCAATCAAACATTGTGGTATGGATCTCGTTATTTAAAAGCGTGGATGAAGACGATTGATATTGTAAAGCCTAAGACCTTTGTAAATTCCATGGAGCATATACGCCTACATTTTGGTTGCCAGGTTGCCACCGATGATTTTCAAGTTCTTTGGACAAGTACTTACACTGTCAAATTCGGGCTTGGACTCTCGAAACTCTACTTCTTTCTTTCCCATGATTCCGTCGATTATAAACTTGAGCTGTCCAATGACAACATCTGGCAGACTGAGCTACGTCGCCCTCTTAATTCTACCTCAAAGTTTCTCCTCATCCAGGTTTGTTCTCTTAGTTCTTAAATATTGATGGTGAGCTACTTATTCCTGTTTGATAACTGGGCCACATAGTTTTGAAAATAATAACTTTAGAAACATATAGTTCAAAGTCTTAATTATTGTTTTTGACCAAGTGGTAGTTTAGGTTTATGTGTTATGTGTGGATCAGTTGATCTCTGACTATTCGTAAATACATGTATGTATGATTTTATCGTGACTTGTAGTAATTACAGTACATTTGCTTTTAACACCGAAAGATATTGAAGGAAACAAAGCAATATATATATATATCCACTAAAAAAAAGAACTTGAGAAAAATACTCTTTATCTACCTCTCTACAATCTGAAGCATCAATCATTGGCTTCACTAAAAGGAATTCAAATAAAACTAGATGACCATTAACTGTTACTCCCTCCCTCCCAAAACGGATGTCCAATTTTTTTTCAAAGGCTTTGTTGTTGTTGTTTCTCTTGATCAAGAGTAATTTTGGACGTTTATTTTTGGGACGGAGGGAGTACAAATTGGCATGCACGCCCACACACAATCACACCCGTGCACATCCAACAATTTATATCCCAAAGTTTATATACATGTTTTAGATTCAATCATTTTTCCTTTTTCGCGACTATAGAATGATGTCAGAAGGCCACTTGGCTTCTAATTGTCTTGTTTCACTTTAATACTAAAGACGTTTACTGTTTGCTCTTGTTTAACACAATATCCGAATCAAATTGAAAATTGCTTTTTTACATTTCACTATATAATTGTCATGTAAAGATATGGACATGTGCAATTTATTAACTTCTATTTTAGACATATTCACATGCACAAGTATAGCCACATGGCTCATTCCTCATGAAAAAATTCTTGTTAATAATCCCTCTTTGGCACTTGTTAAGAGCCTATTTATAAAATATTGTGTTGGAAATGCTTTCCTATGCATTGGAAACGTTCAATGGTCCACGTGTTTCTTCTGCAAAAATTCTCCACGGCTTTTCGTTACAATACCCTCCATAATGGAGATTGAAAACAAAAAAGTAGATTACTTGGTCATCTTATGTGTTGTTTGATAACTAAAATTTGTATGTAGTTGCATACTACTCTCCGCCATCCTGATTGGCGAGGCACTCATTTATTTTTGGTTTGTCTTAGTTGAGCAAATCTCTTGCAACTTTAATTAAGAAACATTTCCTTATCTAATGACTTTAATAACTCAAGAACTAGTGGAGAAGAATCACTATGCCAAATGATTAAAAATTATTAACTTAAAATTGTGTTGACCCACTGATAGGGTAATATGGGAAGCAATGGCAAAGCCAAGAATTTTCGTCAACGATGAGGGCAAAGATTGAACAACAATTTTTTTTTAATTGTATTTTCGTCAATGGGGGCAAAAAAAAAAAATATATATATATATATATATAGTGTCTAATTTCTTTTACCTCGAAGGAGACAAATATCAACAAATTGCACTAAACCCCATTTTTTTTGTAAATTTTGCATTTGTTAATTTTTACATTGTAAAACCAATGGGGGCAATTGCCCCCTTTGACCCCTTGATTGTTTCCCCACTGATGGGAAGGTTTTGACTTATAAACCATTTTCTTGCTTTGCATAAAAATTCGAAATGTTCACCTTCTATTGAAATAGGCAGAGTAGTACTTATTATTTAAGTATATAAGCTCAGCCCATAAAGCTTCTTTGGATCATCTACAACTCAAATACGAGATCAGTAAAGATGTTTGATGCAAGTGACAAGTGAATGCTTACTAGAAGTTGTACACTTCAATCTTTTGTGTAATCATTTTTCTTTCTAATAGACAGTTTAAATAATATTGAACAGCAGAAACTTGGGTATTGCTTATTTCTATTTGATAGCTTGCTTAGTTGCTTCATATTTTTCCTTTTGCTCTAGTTATTAGGTGCTCCTCGGATCTTCAAAAAATGTAAGGGTACTGCTCTCAACTATTACAAAGAAATTCCAGATGATCAATGGATTAGGACTACCGATTTCACGCAGTCATCTTGTATTGGCCAGTCCTCGCATTTGTGCTTGGAGTTTCCACAAAAATCTAAAGTCCCATACTTCCGCGAAAAGCTAGCTTTTTATGAAGAAACTGATGGAGAATTCAAGTTGAAAAGTGGCTCCATCTTCTCTAAAAACTTGGATCTAGTTCCCATAGTGGGTCCTCGCGAGGAACTCGAGTTGCCGTACCATATAGTATTCAAGGTCTGTGCTTTGGTTCAGCAAGGCTGCATTCCAGGGCCAGCGGTTGATGACAACTTCTATCAGTTGCTGGATCCTAAAAAAATAGACATTGGGTGGATAGAACATGTTTTGGAGAAACTTTATCATTTAAAAAGCTGCTGCTATGAACCTGTTAGCTGGATCAATAGTGAATACATGAAACACGTCTTATCTGTGAAGTTTCCTAAAGCAGCTCCTGTCATTGCCTTGGATGTTGGATTAGCTTATGTAAGGAGGATTCAAATAACCCCATGCAAAGTGTATTGCTCTGGCCCAGAAGTCAACATGTCGAATCGTGTATTACGCCATTATGCTGATGATATTGAAAATTTTCTTCGTGTTTCATTTGTTGATGAGGAGTTGGATAAATTGTATTCTATGGTTTTATCTCCGCGTGTAACTTCTGGAATTGATGACGGAAAAACTGATGTGTATCACAGAATACTGTCGACACTTAAAAATGGCATTGTTATTGGTAATAAGAAGTTTGAGTTTCTGGCCTTTTCATCAAGTCAATTACGGGATAACTCTGCTTGGCTGTTTGCTTCAAGAAAGGGGCTTACTGCTGCTGATATAAGAAGATGGATGGGTGATTTTCAGGAGATCCGAAATGTTGCCAAATATGCTGCTAGACTTGGTCAATCTTTCAGTTCTTCCACAGAAACTCTGAGTGTACCCCGGAATGAAATCAAAGTCATTGATGACATAGAGATTGTGAGAGATGGAATCCCATATATTTTCTCTGATGGAATTGGGAAAATTTCTGCAGACTTTGCAAGGAAAGTTGCTATTAAATGTGGGCTTAAAAGTTCCACTCCATCTGCTTTCCAGATTAGATATGCTGGCTACAAAGGTGTGGTGGCTGTTGACCCCACTTCATCAGTAAAATTGTCATTGAGAAAGAGCATGTGTAAGTACGAATCAGATAACACAAAGCTGGATGTTTTGTCATGGACCAAATATCAGCCTTGTTTTCTGAATCGCCAAATTATCACTCTTTTGTCAACCCTTGGGGTAAAAGATCAGGTTTTTCTAAGGAAGCAAAGAGGAGCTATCAATCAACTCAATGCTATTTTAAAAGATCCGATAAAGGCACAGGAGGCGTTAGAGTTGATGTCTCCTGGAGAGAATACCAACGTTCTTAAGGAAATGCTTATTTGTGGTTATAAGCCTGATGCTGAGCCTTTCCTTTCTATGATGCTTCAGATGTTTCGTGCATCCAAGTTACTTGAATTGCGTATCAAAAGCAGAATTTTTCTTCCAAGAGGAAGATCGATGATGGGATGTTTAGATGAATCTGGGACTTTAGAATACGGGCAGGTATTTGTGCAATATTCTAGTGCTGGTCGTAGGCCATTTTATGATGATTCCTTTTGTATGTCGAACAAGAGTGTCTCATATCGTCAAAGAACTATCATCGGGAAGGTTGCAGTTGCCAAAAATCCATGTTTGCATCCAGGTGATGTTCGTATCTTAGAGGCTGTTGATGTGCCGGTACTGCATCATATGGTGGATTGCATTGTTTTCCCGCAGAAAGGAAAGAGGTAAACATGATTCTGAAAGATAATCTCTGCCTCATAATAATTTTGTAACTCAGTATGACTTGGTCAAAAGATACCTCAAAAGAAGTGCTCCCTCGGTCCCAAAATTAGTGTACAGTTTCAGAAAAATTAATGGCCAAACTGCTCATTTGCTCACCTAAGTTTTCACCTTTTTCCAATGTGCTCACTTATATAACTTTTGGTCCAATGTCCTCACCCAATTACTTAATTTTTCCAATGCTCTCACTCCCTTGATGAAGTCGTTAGTTTTTTAACTGATTTAGGTCACGTGCAGTCACGTGACTAACCCCAGTTAAAAACTTAACAAACCAAACCTAAAAATTAACATAACTCTAACACCCACCCTTCCCGGATCTCCCCCCCCCCCACACAAAAAACACACACTCTCACTTTCTCTCTCTACCTTCCCTCAACTTTGGCGACTACGTCGATTATTTTTTTCGGCAATTGCACAGATCTTCTTCTCCGGCGATTGCGCCGATTATATTTTCCGGAGTTCCTCTATCTCTCTCAGTATCCAGCCATCACTCTCATCCCTACCTCCGGTCACCTTTTTTACGCCGGATCAAAGTTCCAGCCTGATCTGGATCACCACCGCCTTATGGAGAAGCATCCGAACATAAGAGCAATATATCTTTACTCTCCCCAAGAAGGCAAAGCTACACCCACCAGAATCGGCACCATCAGCCTTCAGACGCGCCGTCAAACGCTGCCACAACTCCCCAAAACCAAGGTCGGCGAGATTCCAGCCAAATCTGCTCACCACGACCATGTTTGACGCGTCATATCCCCAAAACAAAGTAGCAGGCACAAAAAGCGCCATCATCGCCTCTAACAAGGCGAGAGCATTGGTTCCTTAAGTTCTTAACCAGGTTAGTCACGTGACTGCACGTGACCTAAATCAGTTAAAAAACTAATGACTTTGTTAAGGGAGTGAGTGCAGTGGAAAAATTACGTACTTGGGTGAGGACATTGGACCAAAAATTATATAAGTGAGCACATTGAAAAAAGGTGAAAACTTAGGTGAGTAAATGAGCAGTTTGGCCAAAAATTAAAATAAAATTCCCATGATGAGTTTCCATTTTTGCATTTTCTAGTGAAGTTTCTATATTCACCTTTGCCCACTATCATTTCCTTCTTTTGCACTAGCAATGATATAACCTGGTGGGTAAGAATTCATGTGGATGATGGTAGGGGTGTAAATGGTTCGGTTTAGGCCAATTTACAGACCGAACCACTAGTAATTGGTTGGAAAAATCTCAAACCGAACCGAACCATGAAAAAATTCAAACCGAACCGAACCAAACCGCCATGGCTTGGTTCGTTTTAGTTCGAACCGCAATTTGATTTTACGGTTTGAACTGTGGTTTAAACCACAATTCAAAACATAAAATAGAACACTAATGAAACCATTAATTAGAACATGATTTCAGACTAAACAATTCATTGTAATGTTTGTTTGAATTTTCAAGACATACCATAAATGAGAGATTAAGTATTTAAATACAACTTGAAATTGTGCTTCAATGTTTATTATAACAACATGCCATTTGAGTAATTGTAATGGTATGTGCTAAACAGTGAATTAACATTATTACAGGAAGATTAATCAAAATAAAAAAGAGTTATGGGCTAAAATCTATGAATAAAATTAGGGATTTTCAAATATAAATGTGAGGTGGAGATGAAAGATATGCATATATACGGCTAATATTGAACGGTTTGGTGGTTCGATCTCGCGGTCTCAAACTGTGGTTTGGGGGTAAAGACCACAGACCAAACCGAACCACACAGTTTGACAATTTTTGGAACCGAACTAAGCAGCGTGATTTGGTTTGGTTCAGAACCGCGGTTTGAACCGAACCACTTACACCCCTAGATGATGGGGTTTGATTTTCCTTTTTTCTTTCCTTCTCTTTCTTTATCCAAAATTTCTTCACACTTATTTATTCTTTTAAATTTCTTCTTAACTTTCACATTATTATTTTTACTTTTCTCATTTTTTCTCTCTTTCCTTTTTTTTTTTTTTATTCATTTTCCCCAAAATTTCTTTCACCTATTTCTTCTTTTAAATTACCTCTTAGTTTTTTTTTTTAATTGGCGATTACATATGACGATTTATATTATCCGTCACCAAATCATTTTGAGACTAAGGCTTTGTTGTTTGTGTAATTGTAATGATATAACCTGGTGAGTCATGCATACAAGGCATGAAAATGAATTCACCGCCGTATGGTTGTCTGGAATGTGATTATTAATAATATATTTGTAAATGTGCTGCCAAAAGTTCTCACAAGTCAAATTCCTTAATTTCCTTGAAAAACTAAAAACTTGGACACTTTTTGGGACGGAGTAATCATCCATTAAATAAATAAATGAACGATAACTAAGAGAATGAGAAGATTTGGTGGATGTTTTATCACTCCTTAGCTTCCGTTCATCTGCATTCCTCCTCTGTAATGCCTCGATATAGGCAAAGTTCTTGTTGTTACTACTTTTTCTTCTTTATACATCACACAAATGTCTTTTTTCTTCTTCTTTTTTTCTTTTCTTTTTTTTAATGATCTGGTTATGCCTTTCAGGCTTTCACGTTGGTAATAGATATGGACGTTATCCATTTTGGTTTCTTTTTTTAGTTGCTTTATTGCAAAGTACTGATTTATTGCTATCAAATACGGAGTATGATACTAATATTTGTGAACTTTCATGACAGACCTCATCCTAATGAGTGTTCAGGAAGTGATTTGGATGGCGATAATTACTTTGTCTGTTGGGATCCGGATCTAGTTCCATCGAAGCCAGTTGAACCCATGGATTATAACTCTGCACCCATTAAGCTATTGGATCATGATGTTACAATTGAGGTATTATATCATTCATTTAGTTGTACACAAGTGCTGTTTCAAAACGCATGTCCTACTCTTGATTTTCCCGACCATAAAGAATTTACCATATAGGGAAACTTTGTAAAAGAAATACAGATTCTCCCGTATAACTTAAAGAATCAAAACCAAGGTTTTAACGTTTTGTCTCCTTTATAAAACTTGGTTAAGTTTTTTTGCATATGCAGACATTAATAATGCTCAACATAAGCACCTGGACTAAGTTTTTTTGCATATGCAGACATTAATAATGCTCAAACATAAGCACCTGGACTCCTCACGAGTTATTTAGCCATATACTCCCTATGTCCTAAATTGAATGGCCATTTTTGTTCCAAAATAGATGACCTTTTGAAACTTTTCCATCAAAAAACTATGATCCTAAGAGCACTCACAGTGATGAGCATTTGTAAGGTCGTGGGCTGAGGTGGAGGCTAAGCCTGGCACAACGGTGATAAAATTTCTGGTCATCAATGACTGAAGTTAGAAATAGTTTGGGGAACGACTCTTGGTCATGGGAAAAGAGTGTTTCATCTCCCACTCTCAACTGACTTGCACGCACAAAATAAAGGAAAGGAATGTGGCACATACTTTACACATAATGAACCGGGGGGGGGGGGGCTGGTTGAATTTTTTTTTGCCTGACAATGTGTGGACCACTTTTTAAAATGGTTATCATCAACGGAAATATTTTCCATGTCCAACCATATTATGCCATGTGTCAATAATATTACTGATTTATTAATATTAACTTATCAATATTAGTTAATATGATTATTAAATAATAATTATATTAATAAAATTATTTAGTTTTTGAAAGAATATTATTTGATTTATAAATAAATATATATAATAAAAAATAAATTATTATTATATATAATTAATAATTATAAAATAATATTAATATATAATTAATAAAATTAAAATAATAAGAATAATGCTAATAATTGTTATAAAAATGAGTAGGAAAGAGAAATATAGTGGAAAATAAATAAAAGTTGAGAGAAAAACTGGAGTAACTTTCCTCACCACTGTGGATAAAATGAGTGTGAAGTTGTGGTGATTGACTGATGACGTGAAGCTGATGTGGAGTAGAGAGGGTAACTATATGTCTTGGTCACCATTGCGGATGGTCTAAATGGTTTTGTTTTTCAATTTTTTTTTTCATAGCTCATTTTATTTTTGCAAAACTAAAATTTTGAAAGTGAATAGAAAGATTGTTAATGATTATTTTCTATTAAAATCAACATTATGACCCTTAAATTCAAAATGGTTATTTATTTTGGGACGAATGGAGTACTCTCTATACGACTCTACCTATTCTTCTATCTAAAGCTGCATAAGACACTTGTATCGATCCCATAAAAGTGCCCTCAAAGTTCTTCTGATATCATGAGCTATGTCTGTCTTAATTAATATGTACATTCTGCAGGAAGTTGAGGAGTATTTTACCGACTTTATTGTCAATGATACTTTGGGAGTCATTTCAGTTGCCCACACGGTCTTTGCAGACCGGGAACCAAAAATGGCTATGAGTGACCCTTGTTTAGAGCTTGCAGAATTATCCTCAGTTGCAGTTGACTTTCCAAAGACCGGTATTACAGCCGAGATACCACAACATCTTCGTATAAAGGAATATCCAGACTTCATGGAAAAGCCTGATAAGCCCATGTACGAATCTGTTCGAGTGATAGGGAAGCTTTTTCGAGAGGTGAGAGACATCTCGCTAACCACAAGGTCTTATAAATCCTTTACAAAGGAAGTGGCAAAGCAATCATACGATCGTGACATGGAAGTAGATGGCTTTGAAACGTATATAGATGATGCTATTGAGTACAAAAGTATGTACGATTTCAAGTTGGGAAACTTGATGGAATCTTATGGTATGGAAACTGAAGCTGAAATACTCTGTGGGGGTTTCATGAAAAACTCGAGATATTTTGACAAGAAAAGAGACGGAGAGACACTTACTTTGGCTGTGAAAACCTTGAGGAAGGAAGCCCGGAATTGGTTCAAGACAAAAAATAATGATGATAATAATTATGCGAAGGCATCAGCGTGGTATCATATTACATATCATCCAGACTATTGGGGTCGCTGCATAGGGGGGATGGACCGAGACCATTTTCTTAGTTTCCCATGGTGCATTTATGACACTTTGATCCAAATCAAGAAGAATAAATCTGATATAAGAAGGGCTGCCACCCAGATGTCTTTGTTGCAGCAGCAGTTCATGGATGGGTTGACTTTGAGTTGACCAAGTTATGGTTCTGCTGAAGAAATTAGAGTGCTCAAAGCAAAGGTTCGTGTATCTGTTCTACTATAGTGACATAGCTATTGATTATGTATATAAATATAAATATATATATATATATATATATATATATATATATATATATATATATATATATATCCACATTCCCTATATTCCATGTATTAGTATTAAGTATTCCCTCATGCCTAAAATTATCTTCCTACTTTTTTGGTTGTTATTACAGATGATCTTTGAGCAATAACTTTAGTTTGATTTGATTATCACTAATGAAAATCTAAACCTTGTTATTAATACACCATTACAAATATTATCAATAACAACGTTTAGATTTTCATTAGAATAGTTAAATCAACCTAAAAGTGTTGTTCAAAATTCCTTCCATTAACGATATAAAAGATAGGAAGATCTTTGGGACGGAGGGAGTATATATTCGTTCCAAATATTGTAATATATGAAACTTAGTACTTGTAATGACTACCCCAGACATTCGTGAATTTATATATATATATATATATATTGCTTAAACGAGTGATTAAGCATCATGGTGGGCGATTGAAACCCAAATGAAGTTTATATATAGTTCACTGAATAAAAGAAAAGTCTTTGGACCTATAATCCATACACCTAAGAATGTTATCCATGTATCCTTAAATTGGTGTTCATACGAAAAAGAAATGAAAAAAAAAATGAGGCGGTAAGATATAAAACAAGATTAGTAGCTCAATAGTTTTTGCAGATACCAGCGTGTAATGGATGGCATATTCGCTACTTAATATCTTTGAGAGCATGTACGAATTTAGAAATGCAGTTAATGGATGCATGTGCTAGGCTGTACGAATTTAAAAATGCAGCTAATAGATGTACTAACTGCATATCTATATGGATCATTGGATGTTGATATACATATGAAGCTTCACGAGGGACTTGAAGTTCCGAATATAAAACAAAATGAAAATGGCAATGCATCCAACATAGAATTACTAAGGTCATGATACAACCTAAAAGAATCTAGTAAAATGTGATATAATCGACTAAGTGAATTACTCTTCAAGAAGGTATATCAAAACAATGATGTATGTTCTTTGGTATTCACAAAAAGTCACAAAATGGCTTGCGCATTATATCAAATGTATGTTAATGATATAATTATAATTAGAAAACCCAAATAAATTGAAAAAACACGCTCATAATTAAATACACAATTTGAAAGACTTGGATAAAACCAAGTATTGTTTTGACTTACAAATGAAATAATTACTAACTTATGCAATAACTTTTGCAACACGTACTTTACCTTAATTTTCAACAAATGCATTGTACTCGTTAGTTAGTGACAAATATAAGCAACATACTTTTGTATTCATTATAAAAAAATGCAACATATTTTTTTTAAACTTACGACGTCAAAAAACTAATGTAGTTGTTGACATGGCTCTGCCACGTTAGCACCATGTCAGCACAATGCCAATGACACGTCGTCATTGAATGTTATTTGATGACGTGACACTAATGTGGCAGTGCTATGTCAACAACTCCGTTAGTTTTTTTTTTTTTACGTTATAAGTTAAAATAAAAAGTTTGTTTCATTATTTAAAAATAAATGTGAAAGTATGTTACCTGTTTCTGTCACTAACGAGTACTCCATCCATCTCATCCGACTAATGATTTTCTCTCCCGATACGGGAATTAAGAAATACTAATATAATAAGAATAGAGAGAATGAGGGAGAAGATATTATAAGTATGAAAAGTAAAATAGGAGAGAGAATGAGTGAGAGGAATAATAAGAAGATTGTTGTTGTGAGTGTGACAAGTGAGACTAATTGAATATCAAAATATTAACCCAAACTTAAATATACACAAAATGTAGCTCCCTTTTACAATGTAGCTCTACATCCAAACTTAAATATACACAAAATGGAGCAACAATGACTTAAAAAAGTCTAGAATTAAACAATGACCACAATGTCAACTATCGAGATAAAATAACCATATGACTTAATAAAGGACTAGAACAGAAAAATAACCATAGGGGCATCAAAGTCAACTACCAAGTTAAGATAACCAAATGACAAACTGGGAACACTGATCAGGTGGTAACAGAAGGCAAAGCAGGCGGATATAGTGGTTGTCCCGTGCACCAACTAAAACAAGCTATCCATGAGATATCAGCAGCTTGAGCATATCATTTAGAAACAAAAGGAGAATCAGTACATAAGATCACAATCTTTACTTGTATACATCAGTAATAAACTAGATCACTAGTCGTAATTTAAACATGTGGTATTTATATATTTATTAATAATACAACTTTTGATTCCATTCCAAACATAACATTATTGAGTTGGTAGTGGTAGTACTGCACAATGTTTGCTCACTTATAAAAATCTACTCTTTTGATTTAATAAGAAAAGATGCCCTCCCTCACATTAGAACTCACACCTATAAATTAACTAGGCAATTGAATAAAATATAAAATGCAGAACACTTGCAATTCTAAGGAAAGAAATTAAATCACTATAATTAAACTAATACCATAGAGGATCAATGTCAACGACCAATTTAAAAGAACCATATCAACAATGACCACAGGGCATTAATATCAAACAACTTCAATCATTTTGGTGAAGCTAATGGAGCAACAATCACTTATTTTAAAAAGACTAGAATATGAAAATGACCATAGGCCATCAAAGTCAAATACCAAGTTAAGAGAACCATATAACAAACTGGGAACACAGGTCAGGTGGTAATAAAATCAAACACATAAGACATACCCTTAGGCAAAGAAACATTCTGCATATTCGCTAGCAAGGTAAGAATACCTGGATTTGATTCAATTTCAGCCACTGATTTCAATGAAGTAGGTTGAGGTTCAGTTTTATTAGAAGCTCTCAAATACCATGATCTGCAAAACACCCGACCACAACTTCAATTAAAATGAGAGAGGAGTATAGACCATTATTTAGTAATTCCACACTGAAGTATCATAAACTACATTTTCCAAACATTACGTTAAGAAAACATACCACTGCCTATTACTGTCATTTTCTTGTAGTTGCATAACATTACGTTGCAAAGCTTCTAGCAATTTTTGTTGAGACTCTAATTGCTTTGAAAATTCAGCTTGTTGGGCCTCTTGACGCCTTGAAAATTCAGCTTCCATGGGTAACATCTTCTCCTCAAATTCAGCACGGACTAGAAAAACGCTTTGAGATGTCGAGGCTTTACCAAACACCATAGATTTTGTAAGACCTTGTCCCATAAAACGCACTGTCCCATGACCATCCTTTCCTATAATATCTGTGAATATTTGTTCTCGCTTGCTTGGAGAGTTTTGATCCTCCTCTGGTAGTTCTTCAATTGCATCATTGAGCGTTAACTGTAACAAAAAATAACATGTTCAATATAATTGTTTTAACTTTAATTGATATTATGAAAATGAAGTTAGAAATGGAAAAAGTATTCTATACAAGAACAATACTAGGTAAAAATAAAACTGAAACAGAAAAGGTTGAAACTTTAACTTACGATCATACGAGAGGTGGTTTTGGGTCTTCAGTACCGACCATCTTTGGCTTTTCTGGCGCGTAGCTATAAACATGCTTACTCGATCAGTAAGTTTTCCCTCGTCTTCTCTCTACCATTTATAATATAATCGTTTGACAAAAAAAACTTAATTTATATACGATACAAAAGAAGCATTAATTGACAACTGAGAACTAAATTGAACGATGACAAACCTCTTTTCTGATTTGACCATGTGACTTTTTTCCAGTCCTATTAAAACACAATTGCTTTGATCGATTAAATTGATTTATTTGAGATACTTCATGGAAAAAAAGATAGTATTAGTATTAATTTGAAACATAAAGACATTCAAGATAATAGATTGAGATTAATTTGAAATATACCATAGACTTTTCTGAACTCCACGTACGATGAAGTTCAACCCATTGATCCGATATAACACACTCATCAGGTTTGTTAGCCAATCGCTCCTCGTCTGTTTCATACATATTATATTCTTGTCTCACCCAATATTTCCAATCCCTCCATTGTTTATTGAGAGCTGCAAAGCATATTTTCTCATACTCGGGAGGTGCATTAGTATTATCCTATATAATATTCAACAAAGAAAAATTAAAGAACAATTGTTAGAGAATCATTAGACTTTTGACTACTTACTAGAATACAAAAATAAAGCCAAGAAAAAATAATCAAGTAAACATGAGATTTATGTAAGGAATACGGATTACAACTTACTTGAACATCTTTCCATATGTTATCTAGAACTGTCTGTTCCATCTCATACCATTCTTTAGTTAATGGAAAATTATCTCCATTTCTTACAAAATGCCCAAGTTGAGTAGCTAGTTGAGCCTTTTCACCACCACATGGTTGTCCAAATTTATTAAACTCAACATTAAGCTTTTCTTTGCCCCATTTCTTTGTTTTTTTTTTGCCAAGCCTCTTCCTTCCTTGAGCCATCACCTCTTTGTATTCTCCTTGGCGGCATAACTAGTTAAAAAAAAATTAAGAAACATAAAAATACATATTACAAAGTCATAGTCATAAATGTGAGTAAAATTGCATAGTAAGCAAATGAGATCTAAAAAAATACATATTACAAGTAACAATATTAATATTCAACCATACAAAATAACAAGTTTGATTGAAACATGAAGCATAAATCATATGATTGTCTTAGTAATAGTAAGCAAATGAGATCTAAACAAATAATACTCAAACTAATCATCATCATTATTGGCCATATCAACATCATCATCGTTGATATTAGTAGTTTCAATCTCGACCCCATCAACTCCCTCTCACACCCACGATGCTTCTTCGTTAGTAACATTTTCATCCAGATCTTGTGAGAAAAATGGTACCAGTTGTGGAATCGAATCTGAAACTTGTTTATCAACATTTGAATATATGTCAAAACTATTTCTTGGTGTAATCCTCATCACAACTTTCCAATCACTTTCTATAGGATCTTTAACATACCAAACTTGCTCAACTTGAGATGCTAATATGAATGGTTCATCACCAACTCGATTATCCTTATACAACTTGTGATTGAAGTTTACAAGAGTAAATTTTTGCTCATCTTCCATCTTGCCTGTCCGATTATCAACCCACTCACATTTAAACAATACAAATCTTATTGAGACCGAATCGAACCAAATCATGTGGTTTGGTTTGGTTTTCAAGTATAAATGGTTCGGTTTGGTCTCAAATTTTGGCAAACCACATAGTTCAGTTTGGTTTGTGGTCTGACCCTGAATGTACGCTCGCCGAAATTTTTGTGGAAAATTCGTTTTTGGGAGTCGCCATGCCATGTTTAAGGTACACTTTGAAAAACCTTTGAAAAAAAAAAAGAGAAAAGGGTTCGGGGGTCAGGTTACGTGTTGGAAAGAACTTGAGAGTTCACCCAACACGCCTCATTTGCAAACGAGTCTTTTGAAATTAAACATCCAAAGCATTCATAGTGTGTGCATACATTAAAGACAATAAATGTTATAAATGGATTTTATTGATAACATGAGTTATCTACAACTTGTGAGCCACTTGGTACAATGGGAGGGGGGGGGGGGCACATCCCAGATTACAAATCTAAGAACAGGTTACAACTGAAAAGGGAGCTTCTGCAGAATGGGAAGATGTGTCACGTGACACAGGATCTGCCTGGCGAGTTGTGTCGCGTGACACAGGACTCATCCTGGCAGATTGTGTCGCGTGACACAGGGTGCCTATCTGCAGAAACTTTACAGATTGAAATCAGAACTAACAGAGATCCAACCAGATCGAATTACAATATCAATTTAACTCAGATAAACACGAATCAACAACGATTTGGCCAAAGGGGTGTGGATATGGGGAGATCCACACTCCCTTGGCAAACAAGCCACAATCACGATGAGATCAAACCATGAACAAGGAATTAAACCAAACAAATCAATTAAACAGAGAGATGGTGATTGTGATTCAACAATTAGGAACATATGGAGTGTAATTATTGAATCAAATGAAGATGGATTGCATGAATTATGAAGATGACAAAGTATATGAGAGAGAGAAGAGAGGGATGGAGTGATTACCCTTGTAGATCCACAAACTCTATACCAAGTCAGGTATAGAATCCTTCAACAAACAGCTTCTGGACTGGATTGAGCTTGGGAGGAGTAGTGGATTGAGGATCTAGTGGTGGTGTGTGGGTTGGATTGGATTGAAGGGAAGAAGGAAGGAGATGGGTATGAGAAAGAGAGGGTTATGTGTGTTTTGGAGTGTGTGTTACGTAAACAAATGGGCAGAGTAACAGTATGTCAAAGAGGGTGAAAAAGGGATCCAGATATGAAAGGGGTAGGGTCTTATTTATAGGCTGCTGATGATGGGCAACTTGTGTCGCACGACCCAACGGTTGTGTTTTTCGTGGCTCGTGATGTCGCATGACTAAGCAAGCCAATAACCGTTTCTGGCGCCAAAGACCTGGTTCTGGAACATTCCAAGCTAATTCCCAACAAGTCCAAACTGAATAATACTTTATAGGTCCTTTTGCCTGAGAAAAATACTTAAAAGTACTTCCTTCGCAAGAAACTTATAAAAAGTTTCCGAAAGTCTCGGAATAGATCGGGAATTTACCAAAACGCTCCTAGTGCAATTTTATCATATTAAAATGCACCTATAAAGGGTCGCAAATTGGATTGACGTACTCACAGAGCCCCTCGGCAACGTCACTTATGGAAGAAGTGAGGTTGTCGATAAGAAGGACCCCAATCCCAATGAGCAGTTGGGGATATGGATTATGGTGGAAAATGATTGATGAGGGCGGATGGCTGGACCTTTTGAGAAAGGATTCCTACGTATCCCTGGCGGGAATCAAGCCAATCGTAGTTCAGACTATTCGGAGGCGTCTGACCCAAAGAGACTGTTTGGAGGCGTCTTGATCTAGGAGAGACTATTTGGAGGCGTCTGACCCAAATGAGACTGTTTGGAGGTGTCTGAACCCAGAGGGACTATTTGGAGGCGTCTGAACCCAGTATGAGACTATTTGGAGGCGTCTTAACCCAGATGAGACTATTTGGAGGCGTCTGAACCCAGAGAGACTATTTGGAGGCGTCTGAACCCAGTATGAGACTATTTGGAGGTGTCTGAACCCAGAGAGACTATTTGGAGGCGTTTTGATCCAGAGAGACTATTTGGAGGCGTCTTGACCCAGAGAGACTATTTGGAGGCGTCTGAACCCAGAGAGACTATTTGTAGGCATCTTGACCCAGAGAGACTGTTTGGAGGTGTCTGAACCCAGAGAGACTATTTGGAGATGTCTGAACCCAGAGAGAGACTATTTGGAGGCATCTGAACCCAGAGAGAGACTATTTGGAGGCGTCTGAACCCAGAGAGACTATTTGGAGGCGTTTGAACCCAGATGCACGAGATGACCTAAAAGAAATGATTTTTCGAGAATACAAGACATGATGATTTGTATTTGAATGAGATATGATTTCATACCTGTGCTGTGCTTACCTGTAGCTGCCGAAAGGACTGAGGCTACGACTGATGATGATGAAGAGCTGTCGGATTGCCGTTCAAGGGAAGGTCTTTGTTGATGATTGACTGAATTTGGAAGCATTTGTCGGGTAAGACATGAACTTTGCTTGTTAGATTACCATGAAAAAAATGGATTTTTGCTGATGATTTGCCAACGAGGCTGATGATCTTGACAAGCATTGCTGGGAGACTGCTAGATTTGAATTCTTTTTCTCGATTTTGGTTGAGGGACAATCCTCATGATTCAATTATGCTCAGTTGATTATTGTACCCTGCGGGGGGGGGGGGGGACACAACACTCCAAGCACTTTATTTGACCACGCTACTCTGTTAGCACATTTTGAACAAGATTAACCTAGGTTATTTGTTAGTTTGATTGCACGAGTCCATCCACTTTGAAAATGGGATGATGATTGAATGAAGAAAAAGGAAAGATGATGATTGTATTGAATGATCGGCTTTGCCGGATTTGTACATGAGATGGTGCATTGAATCTGTATCAAGTGAGTGTATATAGGGACACATGTGGTGGAGTGAACCCTCTCCCGTGCATTTACATGGGGGTGCATATATGTGAGTATGTGTGTATGGGAGGTGTATTGCAGCAACAGCGAGTCGGAGAGTGCCCTGGGAAGGTAAGCTTGTAGCAACTTTGCTGGTGTCTGATATTGGCCGGATGTGTCGCCCGACATGACAGCCAGCCTGGCAAGTTGTGTCGCACGACTAGAGGAGGCTCGTAACAGGACCTTTTAACTCAGCTCTGAATTCATTTGTAGACATTGCCCTTTCAGGAGGAGAAACCCAGCAGCCCCAGTTTGAGAGACAAGCGATTTCTTTGATCAAGATTGAAACTTTCAACCACAATGGAGCATTATAACAAAGAAGTAACTTCACGGGAGCATCAATTTCACCAGGACTTCATCGAAATTTCGCATTTTCACCAAAAGCGACATAGGAAACTTGTTGATAAGAGGTACGGCATGCCATGCATTTAGTATTTGAAAGACTGGAGGATTGATTGGGATTTGCTCTGAGCTGCTTCCTGCTTTTGGGACTCGGAGTGGCATGTTTTCACTTTGTCGTATAATGATTTGACGCCAACAATGGAAGACTTCAGAGCATTGACAGGCCTAAGTGAGACAAAGACTGTAGCATTTCCCCGGGATGGACAGTCGATTACAGAGCAGTTATCAGCCTTTCTGAGCTTACCAGCAGATCAGGTAGCACCCATGATCCTTGATGATAGGGTTATAGATTTGACCCGGATGGCCAGATTGCGTCTGTCCAGTCCTGAGCTGTTCGACCTTTCCACATCTCTGGATATATTTATACTGATTACCTTGTCGACCCATTATCTCTGTGGGTACATCGGAGTCTGCCCGGGTGCATTGCTGGAGATTGTTAGACAACTCAGGGGTGACCGAGGTGTGGACCTTCACCAAATCCAGCCTGGACAGGGAGAGATGGATATTGTGCCATTGCTGTTGGCTGAGACATATCATGGTATTAACAGGCTGGCCGGAGGATCTGATTTCATGGGTGCAGGCAACCCCAGTTTATTATCTTTATGGCTTTCTGAGAGGTTGCGCTTGATCATGCCACTACCAGAAGGACAGACATCGATGCCTTGGGTGACAGGGCAATGCCGGATGCTGAGAGATGTGGCTGTTGATAGCTGGCAGATGAGATTAACGCGATATGGGACTGCTGATCTGAGCTTTTGGATTCCGGCGTGGGGGCTACAGACCATGAGAGACATTCAGGATGGGTCGGTGGTAGTCAGGATGCCAGGGTTGCATGTATCTTCCTTCTGTATCCCATCATTAGTGAGTAGGCAGTACAGGTACCCGCAACAGATTGTCCGGGCTTTTAGAGAGACTGATGACTGATACTGCTCCGCTGAGTATGGCCGAGCCCCAAACTATATAGTTTTTCAGCAGATCTTTCCTGGAGGGCTTCCTGCCTACACGGAAACTCCTTTGACAGGCCCGAGGGATTACGTTCTTGACCACAGAATATCTGATTTGGTATGAGGAGCAACGGGGTCCATTGCAGCTGATGATAGAGGGTCGCCGTTGGGAATACCTTGGATCAGACTATCCGACCAGTCGATCTTTCAGAGATATAGAGGCCCATGGGAACCCAGATGATGTCACTGGTGATGTTGCGGAAGATTATCGGAGGCAAGAGCTTCGGAGAGCTGCTATGAGAGATGATCCCGAGGTGATAGCTCGCAGAGAGGCCTTGAGGCGAGAGAGGACTGCTAGGGCAGCTTTGAGAGAGGCTGGGCTGATCGATCCGCCGACTCGCGCTATACCTGAGCTAGGATGAGCTCAAACTGACTTATTCAACATTCCTAGGCCAACGACCTCCCGGGGATCGAGGAAGAGGAAGAGTAGAGATGCAAGTTCGGGAGCGGGAACGAACTCCTAGACGCTTTATTTGAGAGATATGAGACACTTTTATTTGTATATTTGCTTTTTGAGAAAGAGATTATTGTATAGAACATGAGTATCCCTCAATTGCTTATTGCAGACACAAATAGATGTTAGAATTTTGAAAATTTATTGCTTTTATTCGCAGCTGGTTATATGAGTCGAAAGCAGGCCGTGCTTGAACTCATCAAAAAGAATAATAACTTATAATGAATCTTTGAAAATCTTCGGAGCTGTAATCAAAACACATTTTGGCAACTTGAAAGCCCCATTTAATTTGAAAAGATTTGAAGTTTTGCAGCATTTTATGTAACGACCCTAACCCTAGGCACTATTTTAGCATCATATTAAATTCTTTTAATATTATTATTAATATTTTATGTTCATTTTATATATTTGATTTCTTATATTAGGTTGAGATGATTGGGAAATTAAATAAAGCATCTTGGGAGAAGTATAATAATAGAAATGGACAAAATAAATAAAATGTGGGTAGTTAGATTTATTTATGTGGAAAATTTGGAAAGCCTTAGTTTTGGGAATGGGGGGGGGGCATGCTCTCCCCTTGATTTCCTCCTCCCTTTTCATTATTTTCAACTCCTTCCCATACTTCTTATACTCCTCCCATACCTTTTCCATCATCTTCTTCACCTCCTCACTCATACTTCCTCCATGGAAATTCTCTCCTAAGTTCCTCCTTCCAAAAATTATAATAAATGCAATTCTCTTCCATTTGAAGATCCGGGTGTACTTCCATGTTCGTAGAGGCAAGGGGAATGCATCAAGCTAGAGAAATCATAGTTTCACCTCATATCTCTAAGGTAAGTTATTATGACTTCTTTCTAATAATTGCCCACTTTATGTGTTAATTAATCTCTTGTTGAAAGAAGATGATTTTTGGTATTTTGAATAATGATAATTGAGTTGGAATTGATCTTAAGTTGTAAATTGGTGATCTAAGTTGAAAGAAGAGTGGTATAGAGTAATTGGGAAAATTTATGGTTCAAGAGTAAGGATTTAATGTGGGTTTGGCCAAGTATAAGAGTTAGGAAGTGAATTATTATGATAGTTCCTTTCTTTAAATGCTCATGAAATAATTGTGTTATTGTTGTTATAATGGTTATTTGATACCTTGGAAATCTTCTTGGAGTTGATAAATTGGTTAATGATAAAGAATGATGTTGTTGTTAAGGAAGTTGATCAATAATGTAAGAAAGTGGGTTGAGTTAGATTAAGAAGGTTAAATTTGAAATGTGGTAGTGAAATGTGAGAATTAATTAAGTGAAAGGGTTAGGTTAGTCTTAATTATTTGGAATGTTGACATGGATTTTGAGTACTAAATTAATACTACTTTGGGTTTAAATGGTTTATAATGAGGTTAGGAAAGTTAGTAAAACCTTTTATGTTCACAACTTTGAAGAAGCTTGGCTTGGGATTTTGGTTCAACAGGATTTTGAGGAATTTCAATCTTGGGCGGTCCCCCATATGGGCTTGAGCGGCCGGCCACCAATGCAGCCTTTGGACTTCAGATTTTTCCTCTTGGGCGGTCGCCCATGGTGGCTTGAGCGGCCGCCCATCAGCACAGAAATATCAACCCCTTCTGACCCTTGTTTGGGCGGTCGCCCATAGTGACTTGGGCGGTCGCCCATGTCACCAGAAGTTCACCAGTTTCCTTTCTTGCTGAATTTTAACCACAACCACTAAGTATGATTCCTAACCCTTTCAAAGTAGTGAAATCTAATCTACTTCAGATATGAATTAATCCTTTTAACCTAAGTTAAAGTAGAATACCTTGGCTAGGCCATGATGTCTTATTTGGTCAAAATGGAATTGTGGGAAGTAGGTCTTGCACCTTTATTAATATTATTCAAGGTTAATAGTAACTTTGTAAGAATGGTTTACGGTTTAGGTTGGCCTGACTTGCTCCCATACCTTGGTGATTAGTTGAACAGTGTAGAGACTATAATCACACTAGTGTGTTGGTTAGTAATGTATATGTGTTACATCAATATATTGTATCCCGATTGTGGATTATTTGGTATATGGTTGTATTGTATCCCGAGTGTGGATTATTTGGTATTGTTATGTTGTATCCCAGTTGTGGATTATCTGGCATATTGATTATATTGCATCCCGGTGTGGATTATGTGGTTATGTGAATACCTTATTTGAACTCATATTCGTTAATGGTATTATGCATAGTGTATTAAATGAACTGTTGCACTATGGTATGGATTAGCATGAGTATATTTTACCATGTTGTTATATTATTATCCCTTTTTGTGGATTTATTTCAAGTATCTATTATGTGCTTGAACGTGTTGATATTCGGGTGGAATTCAATCAATTATTGATTTGTTCTATAAGTGATTGAAGGTTCATTATACCTGTGACCGTTCCCCTCTGTGGCCACAGAGTGGGTGTGCTAACGACTGTATTGAGCCAAAAGCCTTACAGACCGTTGCGATTTGGTGATTAGGGGAATGCTTCGTATTAAGCCAAAAGCTTTACAGTTAGCGGTATTGTTGTTGGATACTCTGATTTAGTATCTGATTTTCTTATATGGATCTCTGGAGTATGAGTCCTATAAGCGGTGAATGTGCTGGAGGCAGTTCACCAAAGAGAGGAGTTTTACTCCCACGTTGTACGACTTATTGTTCAGACGGGAAAGGTAAAATGAGGTAACGTAAGGTGTTTACTGCTTTCATAATGTGTTATGTGCTACCATGCTATGTGTTGCATCTTGTTTGGCATCTTGTTGTATTCATAATAGCTTATTGAGATTTATTCTCACCCCTTCCCTTTTACTGCTTTAGATAGTGCTGAGACAGGTGACCTGAACCAGTGAGGCCGGGGAAAGAGTTTGGACTCTCGCTTTTGGGACTTATCAGGATAGGTATATGAGTGGGTTGTCGGGAGTCACATTTAAGTTTTACTCTTTTACAAGTTGGAAGGAAAACTCTTTTGTCAAACAATGTTAATTAGGATTTTCAATGTAATTAATCAAGTATGGTTATTAAAGTATTTGTTTAAATTCCTCCAAGTGGAGATATTATTATTTGATTTTGTTTATGGAAAATTTAG
Source organism: Adenophora triphylla var. japonica (assembly GCA_022495995.1). Classification (NCBI taxonomy): domain Eukaryota; kingdom Viridiplantae; phylum Streptophyta; class Magnoliopsida; order Asterales; family Campanulaceae; genus Adenophora; species Adenophora triphylla. The sequence continues at coordinate 67,461 of JAFEMH010006642.1, forward strand.
AATTGGTTTTCTTGTAAAGGCAAATAAATGTTTTAAAAATCTAAGATGGGTTTTCTTAGTTTGAGCTTCTCAAGCTCGGGACACGCGTTAGGTCCCGGGTTTGGGTGCTCACAGTTGGTATCAGAGCTTAGTTTAGAGGTCAAGGGTAGATGTCTAAACTAAGGGGGAATGTGCGGTAATTGACGCCGAGTGTTTAATGCAGGAGTTCGTTCTAATGGCCGGAAGCAATGATGATCAGCGAAAGGTTCTAGGAGATGAAGGAGATATGGGTATAGGTGGAATTCAGAATGAAGAAATGATGAAATTATTCAGGATGTTTGCAAAGAATATGGAGACTAGAGGATCAGTTCCGAATCAACCTGAGGGATGTCAAAGTGAAGGATGGGAAAGGTTTGTGAAAATGAATCCACCGAGTTTTAATGGATATCCGGATCCGTTAAAGGCAGAAAAATGGTTAGAAAAAATGAACAAAATCTTTGAAGTTATGGAGAGTCGCAACGAAGAGAAAGTTAAGTATGCCGTTTTCAAACTTGAAGGTCCAGCTGATCGGTGGTGGCAGAATTTGATGGGAAGTTGGGAGCAGGATCATACGCCCCAGACTTGGGATAATTTTACTCAACAGTTCGAGGATTATTTTATTACAATGGTTACAAGGGATAGGAAGGAGATTGAATTCTTAAGACTAAAACAAGGGAACATGACGGTGAATCAATATTCAGTCCGGTTTGAGGAATTAGCTAGGTGTTGCCCTCATTTGGTATCGCATGAAGTGAGAAGAGTTCTTAGGTTTGTAACAGGTTTGAAGGTTGAGTTTAGGAAGAAATTAGTGGTTGATAGCTTCACCAATTATCAGACAGCCATAGATAGAGCTTATAAGATCGAGAATAGCATTGAGGAAAATAGTGGAAAATCTGAAGGTGGGATTAGAAATAAACCAAAGTATCTAGGACAAGGATCCAAAATCATTAGAGGACAGCCAAGGGCTTTAACTTCAGGAAGTGTGAAAGGGGAACTTGTTGTAGCTTCTTCATCTAGGCCAATATACAAACAATATGGGATAATTTGTAAATTTTGCAAGAAGATTGGACATACCGAAGATCATTGTTGGAGTAAGCAAGGTAGGTGTATTAAGTGTGGAGAAATGGGACACTTTAGGAGAAATTGTCCAAAGTTTCAGCGGGGACGAACTGCAAGCAGTGGTCAGCCGGGTGGATGACAAAGAGGTAGTACCAAAAGGGATAACGAAGGGGAACCGAAAGAGAAGGTCTGTGATCGAGTGTGTGTTTCGGGTCCAGGAGAGATAGATCCCTCAGCGATCCTTAGAGGTATATTCCCTGTCTCAGAAGTTAGGGGTCACATTTTATAAATCCTGTTTCATATCATTTATGTTTAGCATCACATGTTGCTTCTATGTGGCATACATTACTTGAGAATTTGTTTTATTGTTAGAGGATTCTGCTCTTATGAGAGAATACCTCGAATCTCCTTTGGTTTGCCACGGTGGTGATGTGGTTAGGGCTGAGCATGTATTGCCAGCTGATTTGGTATGATTACCAATTTATGATTTTGAGATATACTTGACCTAGATGGGTAAGTAGTTGTTGTGCATTGGTAGACTATCATAAGAAGTGAGTCTCCTTTTCTATACCTAATTTGATTACATTAGTATTTGATATATATAAACCTTTATATGGTACTCTTGTTATGTAAGCATTAAAGACAGAAAGTTTTGGTTAAAAGTGTGAAGGATATTTGGTAGGTGTTAGACTTGCATAAGAAGTCTTTTCAAAGAGTTTATGTGCTAGTTGTGAGTAGATGGTAAATGTGTTTCCATCAGAGTATCTCATGTATTGATTCTAAGTATGATAATCGGAATTTTAATCTTTATCTTGACGGCTTTATGGTAGTTATGATTGATGAGCTTCTTGGTTATTTAAAATTATGAGAGGATCATTTGTGAGTTGTGTTATTTGCCTTTAGTGGGAATTCATTGTTTGAAGAGTTTAGCAAGTGTGAGTTGGCTTGAGAGGATTCCAAATTTTGGGTTCTAAAGTCTTAAGCTTGGATGTCCCCTAGATCTTACGAGGATTGTGTTCGTGATCTTTGGGGTTGGCAAGTGCTACCGAAGGAAATTTTAAGGAATTCTTGAAAAATGAAAGATCGTTGCTTTAATTAATTCTAAAGGATGTATAAATGGTGTAGGATGTAATAAGTATGAATTATATTGATAGAGATGGAGAATAGATTGGCTATAGATCCGATCCTTACCTTGCTTAATGGATGGGAGGACTTTGTGAAATTTTAAGTGCGTATTAGAGGGGAATTAGATGGTGATATTATGAGAATTGGGAAAGTAATAGCGTATGCTTCGAGGAAGTTGGCTTAGATAAACCAGAATTTTCTTACCCTCTACTCGAGAGTGGCTGCAATTGTTTTATGTGAGAACCTTACCTTTTTGAAGCTCTCTTGTGGAATTTGTTACCGATCCTAAGAGTTGGAGGATTTAGTTACTTAAAAGGAAGAGATTAGAAGACTATCCAAACTCTTGAAGAATAGATGATGTGTGGAGTGATAGATTTCTTTTCAACTTGAAAGGTTTTATTAATCTTAGCGGAGTTGAGTATAATAGCAGTTTTGGTTTAAGCATTGAAGGGATACTGTATAAAACGTGATATGGAAAATTTATTTGTATGATCCTTCGTACTTATGGAATTCTTCAATTAATGATGTTTAGGCAGATTTGTCATATGTGGGGAAAACGTTGAAGAGTTATTAGAATTACAATTTCGGGAGTAAATTCTAGAATATTTGGGTTGTGAGAATGTATAAAAGAATCATGACATTTAGGAAACTGTTTGAAGGTTGTAATTCAAAATGCTTGGGAGAGTAACCTTTGTTATTGATCCTCCAGGTAAGTCTTTTAAAATTCGGGATGAATTTTCTTTAAGGGGGAGTGAATGTAACGACCCTAACCCTAGGCACTATTTTAGCATCATATTAAATTCTTTTAATATTATTATTAATATTTTGTGTTCATTTTATATATTTGATTTCTTATATTAGGTTGAGATGATTGGGAAATTAAATAAAGCATCTTGGGAGAAGTATAATAATAGAAATGGACAAAATAAATAAAATGTGGGTAGTTAGATTTATTTATGTGGAAAATTTGGAAAGCCTTAGTTTTGGAAATGGGGGGGGGGGCATGCTCTCCCCTTGATTTCCTCCTCCCTTTTCATTATTTTCAACTCCTCCCCATACTTCTTATACTCCTCCCATACCTTTTTCATCATCTTCTTCACCTCCTCACTCATACTTTCTCCATGGAAATTCTCTCCTAAGTTCCTCCTTCCAAAAATTATAATAAATGCAATTCTCTTCCATTTGAAGATCCGGGTGTACTTCCATGTTCGTAGAGGCAAGGGGAATGCATCAAGCTAGAGAAATCATAGTTTCACCTCATATCTCTAAGGTAAGTTATTATGACTTCTTTCTAATAATTGCCCACTTTATGTGTTAATTAATCTCTTGTTGAAAGAAGATGATTTTTGGTATTTTGAATAATGATAATTGAGTTGGAATTGATCTTAAGTTGTAAATTGGTGATCTAAGTTGAAAGAAGAGTGGTATAGAGTAATTGGGAAAATGTATGGTTCAAGAGTAAGGATTTAATGTGGGTTTGGCTAAGTATTAGAGTTAGGAAGTGAATTATTATGATAGTTCCTTTCTTTAAATGCTCATGAAATAATTGTGTTATTGTTGTTATAATGGTTATTTGATACCTTGGAAATCTTCTTGGAGTTGATAAATTGGTTAATGATAAAGAATGATGTTGTTGTTAAGAAAGTTGATCAAGAATGTAAGAAAGTGGGTTGAGTTAGATTAAGAAGGTTAAATTTGAAATGTGGTAGTGAAATGTGAGAATTAATTAAGTAAGTGAAAGGGTTAGGTTAGTCTTAATTATTTGGAATGTTGACATGGATTTTGAGTACTAAATTAATACTACTTTGGGTTTAAATGGTTTATAATGAGGTTAGGAAAGTTAGTAAAACCTTTTATGTTCACAACTTTGAAGAAGCTTGGCTTGGGATTTTGGTTCAACAGGATTTTGAGGAATTTCAATCTTGGGCGGTCGCCCATATGGGCTTGAGCGGCCGCCCACCAATGCAGCCTTTGGACTTCAGATTTTCCCTCTTGGGCGGTCGCCCATGGTGGCTTGAGCGGCTGCCCATCAGCACAGAAATATCAACCCCTTTTGACCCTTGTTTGGGCGGTCGCCCATAGTGACTTGGGCGGTCGCCCATGTCACCAGAAGTTCACCGCTTCCTTTCTTGCTGAATTTTAACCACAACCACTAAGTATGATTCCTAACCCTTTCAAAGTAGTGAAATCTAATCTACTTCAGATATGAATTAATCCTTTTTAACCTAAGTTAAAGTAGAATACCTTGGCTAGGCCATGATGTCTTATTTGGTCAAAATGGAATTGTGGGAAGTAGGTCTTGCACCTTTATTAATATTATTCAAGGTTGAGTAGTAACTTTGTAAGAATGGTTTACGGTTTAGGTTGGCCTGACTTGCTCCCATACCTTGGTGATTAGTTGAACAGTGTAGAGACTATAATCACACTAGTGTGTTGGTTAGTAATGTATATGTGTTACATCAATATATTGTATCCCGATTGTGGATTATTTGGTATATGGTTGTATTGTATCTCGAGTGTGGATTATTTGGTATTGTTATGTTGTATCCCAGTTGTGGATTATCTGGCATATTGATTATATTGCATCCCGGTGTGGATTATGTGGATACCTTATTTGAACTCATATTCGTTAATGGTATTATGCATAGTGTATTAAATGAACTGTTGCACTATGGTATGGATTAGCATGAGTATATTTTACCATGTTGTTATATTATTATCTCTTTTTGTGGATTTATTTCAAGTATCTATTATGTGCTTGAACGTGTTGATATTCGGGGGTATAATGGAATTCAATCAATTATTGATTTGTTCTATAAGTGATTGAAGGTTCATTATACCTGTGACCGTTCCCCTCTGTGGCCACAGAGTGGGTGTGCTAACGACTGTATTGAGCCAAAAGCCTTACAGACCGTTGCGATTTGGTGATTAGGGGGAATGCTTCTGTATTAAGCCAAAAGCTTTACAGTTAGCGGTATTGTTGTTGGATACTCTGATTTAGTATCTGATTTTCTTATATGGATCTCTGGAGTATGAGTCCTATAAGCGGTGAATGTGCTGGAGGCAGTTCACCAAAGAGAGGAGTTTTACTCCCACGTTGTACGACTTATTGTTCAGACGGGAAAGGTAAAATGAGGTAACGTAAGGTGTTTACCGCTTTCATAATGTGTTATGTGCTACCATGCTATGTGTTGCATCTTGTTTGGCATCTTGCTGCATTCATAATAGCTTATTGAGATTTATTCTCACCCCTTCCCTTTTACTGCTTTAGATTGTCTTTGAGACAGTGACCTGAACCAGTGAGGCCGGGAAAAGAGTTTGGACTCTCGCTTTTGGGACTTATCAGGATAGGTATATGAGTGGGTTGTCGGGAGTCACATTTAAGTTTTACTCTTTTACAAGTTGGAAGGAAAACTCTTTTGTCAAACAATGTTAATTAGGATTTTCAATGTAATTAATCAAGTATGGTTATTAAAGTATTTGTTTAAATTCCTCCAAGTGGAGATATTATTATTTGATTTTGTTTATGGAAAATTTAGAATTGATTTTCTTGTAAAGGCAAATAAATGTTTTAAAAATCTAAGATGGGTTTTCTTAGTTTGAGCTTCTCAAGCTCGGGACACGCGTTAGGTCCCGGGTTGGGGTGCTCACATTTTAGACCGAACCACAAGTGGTTGCCTACGTTCCCCTTTTACAAAGAGAACTAAGGGGCTCAGGTCTCCGTAGTTCGACTCAATTAACTTTTGGTGTTTAAGAAAGGGGAGATAGAAGGGGGACATGGTGCAACCCTGTTTTTTACCTAGACTGCCCATTTTTAGGGTTTTCAGTCTAGTTGGGTATATTCTTTTAGCACCGGGCGCGTCCCTTATTTTTGCATGGACTGCCTTTTGAGAGGTTTTCAGTCTCATCTGGGACAATTTTTTTTATAGAGGGGGAAGACTCGATCAGATGTAATACCGCCGCAACTTGTCGCCGTTGAAGGGGTGCATGAACGGATTGCCATCCAAATCTGTTAGCTGCATAGCTCCTCCGGAGAAGATTTTCTTTACCAAGAACGGCCCAACCCAGATAGGTGCCCATTTGCCCAACGCACTGCTCTGATTTGAAGGCTTCATCTTGAGTACTAGGTCACCAACCTTGATATCCCGAGGCTTCACCTTTTTGTCGAAAGCACAAGCCATTCTCTTCTGATATGCCCGATTATGCTCCATAGCCTTTAATCTGCGCTCATCAAGTAATGCTAACTCATTGTATCGACTCTAGAGCCAATCGATTTCATTGACTTCGTTCTCAAGCAATACTCTGAGGGATGGAATCTCTAACTCAATTGGCATGACAACCTCCATTCCATAAGTTAAGGCGTATGGAGGTGCTCCGGTAGCAGTCCGAATTGAAGTGCGGTAGCCCCACAATGCTAGGTGATGTTTCTCTGGCCAATCCCGTCCTTGCTCGGCCATTTTCTTGATGATTCGCTCAAGGTTTTTGTTGGCAGCCTCTACAGCACCATTTGTCTGCGGTCTGTACGGCGATGACTTATGGCGCTTAACCTTGTACTCTGTGAGCAGCTGATCGGTCTCTCCTTCAAAATGAGATCCGTTATCAGATATGATCTCGTTCGGGACTCCATAACGGCAAAAGATTTGTTCTTTTATAAAGGGAGCGGCTTTCTTGGCTGTAAGTATTTTGTAAGACGCAACTTCAACCCATTTTGTGAAATAATCCACTGCGACTAAAACAAATGAATGTCCGTTGCTTCCGGATGGAGTTATCTTCCCGATGACATCAATCCCTCATGTTGCAAAGGGCCAGGGAGTTGTCATGCAGTACAGATCATGAGGAGGGATATGGTTTAAGTTGGAGAAATGCTGACATTTGTCACAAGTCTGCACAAATTGGATGCAATCAGTCTCCATTGTGATCCAGAAGTAGCCCAGTCTGATGATGTTGTGCATTAGGGATCGAGCATTCATGTGCGGTCCACAAGCACCGTTGTGAACGTCTTCCATTACCCTCTGAGCTTTCTCTTTACTGATGCAGAGCAGGAGTGGACAACCTTCCCTTTTCTTCCATAATTCATCGCTGAGTATGACATACTGTGCTGATAACCTTTTCAGAGCTTGCAGACTCTTGGCTCGAATACCCTTTAGGTCACCCTCTTCATCAACAGGGAAGGATGCTTCTCCGTGCTTTAGAAACTGAAAGATCTGGATGTACCAAGGTTCATTGACGGTTTCAAGCTTGATTTCACAACAATATGTCGGATTTTCTCGCCTCCTGACTCTGAATGGCTTGATTGACTTACCTTCTGGTATTTCCACCAAAGAAGCCAGAGTAGCTAATGCATCAGCTAATCTGTTCTTGTCTCACGGCAGGAACTGGAATGACACTTTCTTAAACTGATTAACGAGCTCTGCGATATAAGAATGATACTTCTGGAGACAGGGATCTGTCGTTTTCCATCTATTGGCAGCTTGGTTGATTATCAGCTGAGAGTCGCCAAACACTTCCAACTTATCAACATTCCGCTCGAGGGCAGCCTCAAGACCGGCTATGCAAGCTTCATACTCGGCTGCATTGTTGGTAACTGAGAAGTTTAGTTTGATGGCGATAGGAGTATGCATGTCATTCGGATCTACTAAAACCATCCCGATGCCATTACCTCTCTTATTAGCTGCACCATCGAAGAATAGCTGCCATCAGTTTCCGCTTTCTACCACAAAGATTCCCTCATCAGGAAATTGAAGATCTGGCCCTCGAACTTCTGTACTGGGAGAGTCAGCCAACTGATCAGCCAAAGCTTGCCCCTTGATTACTTTTTGGATCACATACTTGATGTCTAACTCTGATAGGAAGAAAGTCCATTTTGCGAGCCGAGTGGATATACTGCCTCTGTCACTTTGAAACAAGTACTTAATCGGGTCCATTTTGGAAACCAGATGCACTGTGTGAGACAGCATGTAATGTTTTAACTTTCCGACCACCCAAACCAAAGCTGCACACGTCTTCTCCAGAGAGGAATAGTTTAACTCGCTTCCCTGGAATTTACGGCTAACAAAATAGATGGCCTTTTCTACCTTTGAGTCCTTCTTTTCTTGCTCTAGCATGGCTCCCACGGCCGTATCTGTGACTGTCAAGTACAAAAGCAGAGGTTTGCCCCAAGAGGTGGGTAAAGGATAGGAGGATTGACAAGATAAGCTTTGATCTTTTTGAAGTCTAATTGGCACTCTTCATTCCAAATCACCTCCTGGTTCTTTTTCATCAGCTTGAATATCGGCTCGCACATTGAGGTCAGCTGGTTGACGAATCGACTGATATACTGCAGACGGCCCATAAAACCCTTTACTTCAGACACAGTCCTTGGTGGTTTCATCTCGACGATGGCTTTGACTTTTCTCGGATCTACCTCGATACCACGTTCTGTGACCATGTACCCCAAGACCTTGCCACGGATAACCCCGAAGGTGCATTTTGCTGAATTCAATCTCATGGAATACTCTCGTAGCCTGTTGAAGAACTTCCTTAGATCAATGAAGTGCTGCCCATCTAACCCCTTCGAATGAATGATCATGTCATCAACATAAACCTCAATTTCCCTGTGGATCATATCGTGGAAAAGAGTAGTGACGGCCCTTTGATAGGTAGCCCCAACATTCTTTAATCCGAACGGCATCACTGTATAGCAGTAAGTACCCCAAGGAGTAGTAAACGCTGTCTTTCCTTGATCTTCTTCAACCATTTTGATCTGATTAAATCCCGCAAAACCATCGACAAAAGATTTGACTTCATAATTCGCTGTCGCATCTACGAGCATGTCTATGTTTGGCAGAGGGAAGTCATTCTTGGGACTGGCCTTGTTGAGGTCTCGCAAGTCTACACAAACCCGCACCTTTCCATTTGCCTTAGTGACTGTCATAATATTTGCAAGCCATGTTGGATATTCAATCACCTTAATGAAGCCCACCCTTAGGAGTTTCTCGATCTCCTCCTTAACCTGTAAAGACCATTCGGGCTTGATCCGCCGCAGCTTTTGCTTGATTGACTTGGCATCCGCATCTAGGGGTATTCGGTGTTCCACAATAGACGTGTCCAACCCAGGCATATCTTTGTTGTACCAGGCAAAAACATCCACAAACTCTTTGAGCAGCTCAATCAGGGCATCACGCTCGGCTCCGGAGAAGAAGCTACCAATTTGTGCCTCTTTGGGCTCCTCGGCTGTTCCCAGGTTCACCATGGTCAATATCTCATCGACAGCTTGGGCCCGGCTTTCCTTTCGGTCACAAACCTGCTTTGAATTATTATCTAAAAATTGTTCATCTATTGTGTCTGCATTATTTTCGATTGAATCTTGCTTAATTATTTTTAAGTCTTTGTGCTCATTTTTAGTTAAGCGTTCAGTCGTTAAATTTGCAATCAAGGGATACTCGGAAAGATCTATTATTTCATTAAGAGCAAATGGAAAGACAGCATCAACAACACGATGATGTTCTTCAGTCGTGAGGACATCAGACCTGTCACTGGACTCAAACTCGATTACAAGAGACTCGGAAGAACGACTCAGGACATGGGGAGTGAATTTGGACACAGAAGGACCGGGACGAGGTTTCAGCCCAAGCTTCTCGATCATAGTCTCTCTACTGGCAATGGGTCCTTGGAAGGAAGTCCAAATCTTCAATGGCATCTCTGCAACTGTCACAAGAGTGCTCGGGTCCACCACTGGCTCATTCTCAAATTCAAGCACAGCTACCACATCATCATCTCAGGAAAAATCAATCAAATCCAAGGGATCTTTAGCAGCAACAACCTTAAATGTAGGCATCTCCACTGCGTGCATAACGTTTCCAGACTCTAATAGCCCCAGACCTCCAAACAAATTTTCTAGGTCACCGTCTATATCCACGGGGTCGGCACCACGGATCTTGGCTCATTCACCGCAAGCTTCTCAAACTGATCAACATAGTTAGGTCCCCAAAAATGATAACTGTTCTCGTACATGGCAGTCACTCATGGCCTCTTGGGCAGACTAATGAACATCTCTTTCATTGGGTCCTGGCTGGTAGAAAACTTTTGTATCACCTCCATCCTTTCTTCCATCTGACTTAACCTCAGCTCTGGGCAAGCGAACATCTCACCATTTTCCTGGACAAAATGCTTATTGAGAGACCAACTGTAAGGACGCCCATCAGGCCTCTTATATCTCTTCCCGGCAGCGAGAGTCATCCGCTCCTTGAGTGTCTCAGCTTTGTCGTATGCCTTATCTTCTTCGGTCACGACGTACCTCAAACCTCGCTTGTTCCTTTTAGGCTCAGGCATTTCAATCTTATACTGTCCTTGCTGGCGCTTCCCTAATCCCAGGCCAGGATTGTAATTCATGCTTCGCATCATCTTTAACACAAGAGGAATCCTATATGAGGAAGTTGTCAGATCAATAGCACAGACATGTCCCTTCGGCTTTTCAATTGTGAACCCACTAAGCATTAGATTCTCCTGATCGAGTTTAATCTCCATTACAGGCATAGTACTAGTGCTAGTCCCTCCAATGGTGACACTGTCTCCATAAATAGCTGTCAAAATACCATCCTGGACAAATTTCAAGCACTGGTGTAGTGTAGAGGCTACTGCTCCAATCTCGTGTATCCAAGGCCTTCCCAACAATGCTGAAAACGTAACAGGGATATCAATAACTTGGAACTCCACCGCCATTTCCTTACCTCTGAACAACAAATTCAAAGAAACAATCCCCAAAACTGCCCTGGAAGTCGAATCATAGGCTTTGATGGTTTGGTTGGATGGTTTGAGACTCGTCGCATCAATATCCAGCATGCTCATTATTTTTGCTGGAAGCACATTCATGGCTGAGCCATTATCCACCAACACGTGAGGGATTCGGCGCCCCTCCAAAGGCACGATAATATGCAAAGACTCATTGTGTTTTGGTCCATAGGAAGGCAAATCAAGCTCTGTAAAAGTGATAATATTTCCATACTGGGCTGTCCCAATCAACTGACATGCTTCGTCCGGGGTTGCATTGATGGACACCCTAGTCTTGGATAGAGCTTCTTCCAGTTTTAGTTTATGGGGATACGATGATGTAAGCAACGACCACAAGGAAATGTCGGCTTGAGTTCTCTTTAGCTGAGTTAAAATTGGATCATCCTGGACTACCTCCTCTCCAGCTAGTCTATAAGGATCTCGCGAAGCTTGGGGATTTGGAACTGCAATTCCCTTGCCCTTTCCAGATGGTCCAGCATCATCTGTACCCATCATTCTGCCTGACCGGGTTAGCAAATTGACTTCCTGATCATCTTCAACCACAAAACTTCTGCTGGCTTCCTTAAGTTCGGCCAGTGTCAGCGGAGCTGAACGAGTACTGTACGGCCATGCTGCTTGCCTTATCTCATTTATTGACAATGGTGCCTCCAAACTAGCTGCTATTTTGAGCTCTTCCAAAGAGAGTGGAGACTCTTTTGGAACCACAGAAGAGATAGTGTTGATAACTAACTGCTCCTCAAATTCATCATAACCAACAGAATTATTTAAATCACGTAAATCATCGAGATACAAAACATAACAGAAACTGTCTTTCATTTCATCAAAAGAACGGGTTACATCAGCAATGACCTCCTTACAATTATTACTATCATTGTCACCTACATCAAATTCTAGCACATTCACAAAGCAGTCCTGACCAAAATCAATTAAATTCACACCATTGTTCGGTAGGGGGTTCTTGACGATGTTCGGGTGGGGAGATTTCTCAATCTTCTTCTTGTCAACTAATCCCTGGATGATTTTCTTGAGCGTGAAACAGGTGTTGGTAGTATGCCCAGGATACTGGTGAAATCTGCAGTACTTGCTTGCATCAAGGTTGGGGTTAGGGTTGAGAGGACTGTAGTTATCCAACGATTTAATCATTCCAGTCCTGAGCAAACCATTGAAGACCTCCTCGGTAGTCATACCCAGATCATCAAATCTTTGCTGCTGTCGAGGCTGGAACCTTTCGCCGTTCTGCCCGTTGTTATTTCCTCCTTGTAAGTTGTTGACACTGCTATCTTTGGTCACCTCCTTCCCTTTTGGAGCCATTGAAGAGACTGGATTGGCTGCTCGATAACGAAATCCACCACCTCCACTGCTACCACTAGCACTGGTACTCAGGACAAGATTGAAAAGTCTATTCTCACTTCTAGCACCCATCCCGACCATTTCTCTCAAGTCCGAGTACCATCCTTTTCCAATAGCTTCACGCAACACGGGCTTCACACAAGACAAGAAAATGTCCTTCTGGTCCTGTAAAGGAATCGGCTCGGACAACTCATTTAGCTTGGCGTTCCAACTCTTATAAAACTCAGTTATCGACTCCTCACTCTTTTGAATAGTGCCCACCAAATCATCTCTAGTCGTGCGCCATTCAAGATTTCCCCTATACTTCTCAAGAAAGGTTTCTGTGATCTGGCTCCAAGTAGAACGACTTTCTTGCCTCAAGGCGAGAAACCATGTAAGTGCTGGGCCTTTGAGAGTAAGGTGGAAATGAGAAGCCATAAATTTGGGAGTACAACCCATCGCTCCCATTGTCATCACATACGTATCAATGTGAGTCTTAGGACATGCTGTACCATTGAACTCCAATTTAGGCATCTTGAATTTATGAGGGAGGGGTGTCACCTGAGTCGGATCAACTACCTTGAGACCACTGGACCCCACTGTCAACTTGTCTATCTGTTGCTGCATCTGTTTTAACAACGCAGTCACCTCTGGAGTCATCCCTGGGAGCTGATGAATAGTAGGAGCAATAGTTGAAGAGGGCACCGAAAAAGCAGACGGGACTTCTGGAACAGGCCTGATAGGCAAAGCAGCCGGAGGAAGGCCGAAGGTACTAGGAACATTAATACTGCTGTCTAGCAAACTCACCGAACTCAGAACCCTATTCCCATACATATCATACCCGTTGCACTGAACATTCGACTGCTGAGGACTAAACTGAGCTGACCAAAACCCGAACTGACTTTGAACTGAAGCCCTGGCATTCACACAGGGAGCTGAGTAAGGAGTGGAACCGTACAAATGCTGAGTAAGAGGAGAACAAACCACAGGCTGGGAGAAACTGCTTTGAAACTGAGACTGGTTCTGAGAATACTGCGGGAATCCGTCTTGACAAACTTGGCCACCCAATAAGCGATACTGGCTACTCTGATGCTGCGGGCCTGGAAAGCACCATTCAAACCCTGTTGCTGACTAAACTGCCCATACTGATAACCATCCTGATACACACTGACTTGAGGCTGAGAATAACCCCCTTGAAACTGAAACCCATACTGACCCGGAGGCATTGAGGCATTAGGAGCTGGAGAAGAAGTTAAGTCGAAGAAGTTCGACGGCTGGCTGCCACTCTTGCTGAATCCACCCTGGGCACCTTGACTTTGGACCTGAGAGACTGAAGGATGAGCCCTTCCTTAGACATTCACGGCCGCTTCTTGCGCTGGCATGTGGTCAGGGTGAGGAGCATAATTAAGAGGAGGAGGCATGGCATGGTAAGTGGTTTGAGGCGAGGACTGATAAACAGGTTGCATAGGGAAGGCAGATCCGATCCCATTGTTGTTGTCTTTAGTAATCTCTTCATATGAACCGTCTTCCCGGTGGAGCACCGCAATCCCACGGGCACACATGGATTCAAAAAAACGAGCATGGGCTTCTTCTTCCCGAGCTTTGGCATTCTGTGCAAGCAAATGAGACTCACGCTCCCGAGCTAGAGCGGCCTCCAAGGTAGCTCTCATCTCCTCCATAGACATGTCGTTCAGACCTGATTGACCCAAAGCAGCAGAACCACCAACAGATTGAGTAGAGAAAACATCACCACTTCCTGACATTTTTGAATCTGAATCAACTGAAACCCCAGAAACTTCTTGAACTGCCACGGCAATACGAACTAAACGGGCACCCGGGACGGAAGCACGGATCCAACTCGCCGTAACTGCAGGGTGAAAATAGGGTTGAGAAGGGGGTGAAGGAGGAGACTCTTTAGGAGGCACGGGAGAGGGAGAAGGAAGGAAAGGACTCATGCAAACATCTTATTAATGTTCAAGTAGAAATCGATGTCTTTTAAGTCCTAAGCAAGGTTGGAAAAGGATAAGCCTTTATTTTCGCATTCTAAAACCTCGGGGGAACCTAGAGACGCAACATTTAAATTATACCAAATGTTTTGCATAGAAATTAATAATAGGTAATAACACCTAAACAAGACCTAAGCACAATATGAGACGGACGAGTGATCCAAATTTCTGGGGAAATTTGGGCAGCATAACGGGTATTCTTGAAGAATTTCAAAGAAAAATTCGGCATGACCTCTCGTCGGTGCACGGTGACAATGCGGCATGATCCCTCGTTAGAACATGTCACGGGAGTGACATGTCCATACGTGAAACCATGTTGCATTGGCAACATGGCCCACACGCGCTAGGTTTTGGGGTAGGTATGAAGGCCTATTACAAATTTCGAAAACAACTCATTTTAGTATAATTAAAAATGTTGTATCCAAAACCAACCATCAGGTAAGCTTAAAAGTGTGGCTCCACCTATGATGCGCTAGGGGGATAGGATTGATTTCAGGCGCTCAAGCGTAGGCGACATACATCACCGTCTGCGATGCCGTCAATCGCACCAAATGGGTTCTAAATCTATGTAACGTAGTGTGAGGGTGGCTATTGTTCCTTTATTTATGAAAATATAATTTTGAAACCATTTTTTTTATTTTCTTTTTATTTGAAAAAGGACTAACAAACAGAAAATAACACACACACACACACACAGAGATTAACAAGGTACAATAATCAACTTCACATTCTGATCCAAGGGACTGTCCTTAGCCAAATCCTGAACAACTGCACAGTGGCTAGTTCTGTCACATGACACAGGACAGAATGGGCCAAGACTGTCGCACGACTTGGCTAGCCACTGAACCAAAACCTCAAACAGGAATCCAGCCCCTGCCTCCTCATGGCAAGGAACAACTCATAACACTAAAACACAGCAACAAGGAAGCAAGATAAGATACACAAATCTCACAACCCCATAAAATGCATATACCACACAAAGTCATTAATGATGCACACAAAATGACCATATTGGATGTTTAAAGGAATGAAAGCTTGACCCTCTTTTGAAAACCAGTTTCAAGTCCCCAGCGGAGTCGCCACTGAATGTACGCTCGCCGAAATTTTTGTGGAAAATTCATTTTTGGGAGTCGCCACGCCATGTTTAAGGTACTCTTTGAAAAACCTTTGAAAAAAAAAGAGAAAAGGGTTCGGGGGTCAGGTTACGTGTTGGGAAGAACTTGAGAGTTCACCCAACACGCCTCGTTCGCAAACGAGTCTTTCGAAATTAAACATCCAAAGCATTCATAGTGTGTGCATACATTAAAGACAATAAATGTGATAAATGGATTTTATTGATAACATGAGATATCTACAACTTGTGATCCACTTGGTACAATGGGGGGCTACATCCCAGATTATAAATCTAAGAACAGGTTACAACTGAAAAGGGAGCTTCTGCAAAATGGCAAGATGTGTCGCGTGACACAGGATCTGCCTGGCGAGTTGTGTCGCGTGACACAGGACTCATCCTGACAGATTGTGTCGCGTGACACAGGGTGCCTATCTGCAGAAACTTTACAGATTGAAATCAGAACTAACAGAGATCCAACCAGATCAAATTACAATATCAATTTAACTCAGATAAACATGAATCAACAACGATTTGGCCAAATGGGTGTGGATATGGGGAGATCCACACTCCCTTGGCAAACAAGCCACAATCACGATGAGATCAAACCATGAACAAGGAATTAAACCAAACAAATCAATTAAACAGAGAGATGGCGATTGTGATTCAACAATTAGGAACAGATGGAGTGTAATTATTGAATCAAATGAAGATGGATTGCATGAATTATGAAGATGACAAAGTATATGAGAGAGAGAAGAGAGGGATGGAGTGATTACCCTTGTAGATCCACAAATTCTATACCAAGTCAGGTATAGAATCCTTCAACAAACAACTTCTGGACTGGATTGAGCTTGGGAGGAGTAGTGGATTGAGGATCTAGTGGTGATGTGTGGGTTCGATTGGATTGAAGGGAAGAAGGAAGGAGATTGGTATGAGAAGGAGAGGGTTATGTGTGTTTTAGAGTGTGTGTTACGTAAACAAATGGGCAGAGTAACAGTATGTCAAAGAGGGTGAAAAAGGGATCCAGATATGAGAGGGGTAGGGTCTTATTTATAGGCTGCTGATGATGGGCAACTTGTGTCGCACGACCCAACGGTTGTGTTTTCCTTGGCTCGTGATGTCGCACGACTAAGCAGCCAATAACCGTTTCTGACGCCAAAGACCTGGTTCTGGAACATTCCAAGCTAATTCCCAACAAGTCCAAACTGAATAATACTTTATAGGTCCTTTTTGCCTAAGAAAAATACTTAAAAGTACTTCCTTCGCAAGAAACTTATAAAAAGTTTTCGGAAGTCTCGGAATGGACCGGAAATTTACTAAAATGCCCCAAGTGCAATTTCATCATATTAAAATGCACCTATAAAGGGTCGCGAATTGGATTGGTGTACTCACAGACCCTCCAGACCAAATCGAACCAAACCGAATCAAACCGCGGTTTGAGACCGAACCACCAAACAAAACCGCCGGACCAAACCACATTAAATAAACTAATCATAACCCCCATTTTGTATTTAATAGTTTGTATATTTATTAAAATTTACTGTTAGGTCAATAAAAAAACCTACATTATATAGACTAATTCTAACCCCCGTTGTGTATCTTATTTAATATTAATTTCATCGGTTGTTATCATCGTTGCAACACATAAATAACTAAGTTCTCTGCACGATCGAATATTGTAAAGTGTTTTTCTCCTTCGGGCTCTTTCTTCCTCTAGTCTCTCTATTACTCTGAATTTCCTTTTAACACCCGCATCTTTCGCTTTTCTTTCGAGATTACGGAAAATTTAAATAAATATGAAAATGAGTTGCGGTATTAATCGTGATTTGAACCGTAGTCTGAACCACGATTTTAACCACATAATTGAACCGCGGTTTGAACCAAACCGAACCAAACCATAGCGGTTTGGTTTGAATTTTTTCATGGTTTGGTTTGGTTTGAAATTTTTCCAAACCGATGACTAGTGGTTCGATCCGTAAATTCCCCCAAACCGAACCATTTACACCCCTACAAATGTTCGTTTCTTCTGCCACTGTCATTTTGTCAATATTCAGCCCTTCAACAAAGAATCTTTTGAGGTGTATGGGAAGGTAGGTGCAGAAATTCGGTCACGTTGTATGTGCCCTATTGGGGGACCCGACACCGCGCTTGCCGAGCTCCCCGGCTGCAAGCGGCCCGAGCTTGTCCACATCGGTCATTCTCACTCCTTGTGTGACTGAGATCATTTTAGTAAAATGTGGGTCTCATCTGACATAAAATCATCTCATACATCTAGCACCAAAATGAAGAACCGAGGTCGCACTCCCATTGCATGCAGGAGAAAATTGCTCGGAGGAGTAGGATCAAAGAGTGTCAAATCAGTAGCGTTTATCAGATTGGGTAAAATTGAAAAAAGCAATAGAGGTTGAACTTAACTCACTGAATAAAAGAAAAGTCTTTGGACCTATAATCCATACACCTAAGAATGTTATCCATGTATCCTTAAATTGGTGTTCATACGAAAAAGAAATGATAAAAAAAATGAGGCTGAACGGTATAAACCTAAGTACGGATATGGGCTAGTCCGGGAAAGGCCCAAGTGGATTAGGCCCTAAACATAATCCTACCAAATACGACGATGAGGAAGGGGGATGGGCGTCCCTACCTTCCTCGGCCCAAGCCTTCTCGTTATTACCCTTAGCCGACCTAGTTTTAAGGGGAGGACAGACCAAGGACCAGAGACAATGACGAGGAGGACCTCCCTCCAAGGCCGAGTAAAGCTCCCTTGACGACGAGGAGGCCTCCTTGGCTAGCCAATTATCAGGAATTGGGCTTCCCCAATCCCTTCATATTTCCTCCCCGGCTCATCATAAACCGACCGAGTGACGATGACGAGGAGGGACCTCCCCGGCGTACGTGCAGACGTGCAGTTTATATAGTCCTATTCAAATAAGGATATTCAGCAGTTACAATCCGGTTAGGATTGTAACCACCTCCTGTACCAATTCAGATCCAACAAGGACTCCTCAACAGATATAATCCTCTTCAGATATAAACGTATACTTACTCTCACGCCGGAGAAGCCTCGACTTAGTTTACATTTCTTGTTTCCTTTTCAGACTATTCAATCGCCGGAGTACAATCGACTGTTGGATTTGGGCTGATTCGATCTTTTTGGCAGCATCAGTTTGATTCCATTGCCGGGAATCGATTCGAACACCCATTGATTAGCTTGAAATCCCGCTCGCCTGAGCCCCTTTTTTCTACTGGAAATTGCTTATTTTGGCCGAAAATTTCAGTTCGCCTGCAACATCGCCTTCGCCTGGAAATTTCGTTGTTTGAAAACGTTTGGCTTAATCGGAAAAATTGTTATTTTGGCCGGAAATCTGGTGTTTAAGCAATAGCAGTTGAATTCGGTTTTGGCGTTGGAAACCTGTTCTATTTTTGGCCTAAAAATTATTATTTTGATTGGAAATTCTTGTTCGCTGAAAATTGATCCTTTGATAACTTGGGCGATTTACAATTCTGGGTAATTTTTGGCAAGAAATTAGTTTGATCCCAAGAATTCTTGAATCCCAATGGAAGACGGAAATTTTGCAAGTGTTACTAACGAGGAGGAGCGAACTCACGCTGACGAGATCCCTCCCACCATTGGCATGCTTCCTCCTCCTCCACCTCAGATCGAAGGTCCACCTCCCCTCGGCATGACTCTCCGTTCTATGGGACAGTCAGCTATCGAGGTAAATATGGAAAACCTTCCTCGTTGTCCAAGAGGAAGAATAGCTAATAGCAGACATATGACGAGGAATGCAGAAGCAGGACGAGATGGGAATTCCACCCAGCCTGTTGATCGTAGGAGTCTCCTGCACAAATAAATGGAGACTTTGCAGCGTATTTACGAAACTCAAAATGCTTTATTACAATTGGATCCCGAAAATACTATGGCCGAGTTCATTAGGCCGACGAGGACAGAGAATTCTCGTGGAAGGGAAACTCATGATGACAGGCGAGGTAATCAGAGGAGCCCTCCTCATGGCCAAGATCCCCCTCACCATGAGCATGTTGTACCACCTAGGCCAAACCTCCGAGATGTCCCTCCTCATCCTCGATCAAACAATCACGAAGACGAGTGGAATGTGGTAGACCTGAGAAGCCACTTGAATTTGGGGGAGCAGGAGGTAAACTTCGCCTCCTTGCAAGCAAGGCTCAGTCTGACACGGCGTTTATCCCCTCCTCATAACATGTCCCCTCGTTATAATCATCATCATCGGCATGATTCACCTCGTCCCCGGCACTTGTCAAAACCAAGGAGTCCTCGTCTGTACAGAATGATCCTTGGAGGCTTCGAAGGGGGACCGAGGAAAGATAAAACGCCTTCTAGACGAGGGGAGAATCGCCGAGATGATGAGAACATAGTAGGTTGAATGGTCGCCCCAGAGAAAGGTCCCACCAAAGTTCGCATAGGAGTTCCCACCATAGCACTCATTCTGGCATTGAAAACAGGATTGATGCTAGAGAATTTTTACTCTTAAAAAAGAGAATTGACGATATGGAGCTTAAGAAAGAGGACGAGGAAGAAGATGACACTAGCGTAACCCGTCCTTTTTCCCAAGAAATTAATGATGTCCCGCCTAACCCTGCCTTCAAGGTCCCAAGCTTTGACAAATATGCGGGAACTACTGATGCAAAGGACCATGTGAAGAGCTTTGAATCCACTATGGCCCTCCTCACTAAAGCAGATGACATTCTCTGCAAAGCTTTTGCGAGTACCTTCTCCGGATCAGCATTGACCTGGTTCCGTGAGCTAAAAAAGGGAAGCATTAATAGCTGGAGGAATATGAGGAGGAAGTTCCTGGATCACTTTGTCACGGCAGGGACAAAAGGAAGAAGAGATTGACTGACCTTGCTAATACTGAGCAATGGAAAAATGAAACCACTCTGAGCTATTACAATAGGTTAAGAGCCATGGCAGACCAAGTAAAAGAGAGCCTAACAGACAGGGAGGTGATCGTCTGCTTCAATTACGGACTTAGATCCGGATAGCTGATATACGAACTCTCCACCAGAGAGCCCAAGTCTAAATCCGATTTATTCAATGTGGCATATGCCATAGCCATGGCGGAAGAGAAAAGCAAGAAAAATTCTGATAAGACAGAGACAGAGACAACTGGTACCAACCAGGTTCAAATGGAAGCAGCTACAAGGGCAAAAACAGATCGCGGGGAACTGAAAAGACTGAGATCTTCACCCCCCTCACCAAGCCTACCACGAAAATTATGTAATTGGTGAATCTTCCAAATTCCCGTCCGCTTAGTGACCAACCAAAGTACCGACGTGACCCATCCAAGCACTGTGATTTCCATAAAGACTATGGTCACAACACTGAGAACTGCTTTGCCCTCAAGAAGATGATCCAGAAGTGGGTTGATGAAGGCTAGCTTGATCGCAATGTCTTGAAGAAGGATGGCAAGCAAAAAAGGCAAGAAGCCAGTGATGACAAGATACTGATGAAGAAGAAGACAGGCCTCCTAGGGCCAAACTCCATTAGGTTCTCCTAAACACAATTCTGTCTGTCCTAGATATAGCCCCTCATCTCGTCAACGGCCAGAACTCGGGAGCCAGCTATTGTAGCGATGCGTAGTATTTTTTAACATCTTTTTGAGTCGCCACCTATATTATTCATTTGGAAAACATAGAAAAACCATTTTGAAAAGAGATTTGGGTTCGAGGCTTAGGTTATGGAATGGGAAGGTCAAGGAGCACCCATTCCACCCAATCCGGAGATCGGTATTGCTAAAGAAAAGAGAGATTTTCGAAAAAAGGAGAAGAAGATTGCAAATAAAAATAAACAAAGATCCATTTAACAGGGTTAAACGGAATGTAGGATCGATTGCTTCGAGACCGTCCCCATGATTTGGAGAGGCTCTAGGCCGATCCTAGATTCTATGGATTTATACCACTCTAACAATCAATTAGAAAGGGATTTAGGGATTACCTTGCGTAAGGTGATTTGGGCAGAGTTTCGACTCAATTTTAGAATCGAATCTTGATACGGACATAGCTTCGCCTCGGTCCTTGACTCGGATCTTGATGTTTGTTTATCAGCAAGGTTGACAAACAAACTTTGAGGTGTTTTTAGGGTGATTTTATAGGAATCTTTCAAGGAGAGAAACTAGTAAAATATGTGTGAATTGTGGAATTGTTGACCTCTTTAACCTTGGAAGTCACCAAGTATTTATAGGTGTTGGAGGGGTGTTGAGGATGAGATCAAACACTTCAAGAAGGTTCCAGACTCCAAACTCTATTGGTTGGCCGGATGGATGAAGTTTTATCTCGAAAAGAGGTTGAAATCGACGAGGAAACTATCATATGCATGCTGCAGAGGGACAATATCTCACGCGAGATATTGCTCCTGTGGACAATTCTGTTCTTTCCTCGTTATCTCGCATGCAGTTTAGTCCCAAACTAACGGTGGTTAGTCAAAACTTAACTAAACATGACGAAATGGTGGATTTCTACTTCTTGACTCAAAGCGAGACTTAGAGTGGTATAAATATGATCCGATGTGTTCAGAATGGGGTGTCTACAGAGCCCCTCGTCGACAAGTCTTATGAAAGAAGTCATTTCAACGATAGAAAAGACATCATTCTGAACATCGGGATGGTCGGGCCGCACGGCTTCCTACGTATCTCTATCGGAGAATCAGACCATAACGTAGTTCGACTCCAAAACACGAAAAGGCTGCTTTAGGTATTTTGAAAATCATTTTGAAAATCGAGGAGATTTTGTTTTGAAAGATAAATTCATACTGAGGAATCAAATCAAGGCCCAATTCTGAATATACCTGTCTGTCTGAAGATTCGCCTGTCTAGGCTCCGAACCTGCGGGAAATATGTTAGAAAACAAAGGCTTACCTGTTCGGTCCTTTGAGTCCTATCGGTTTTTTTTGTGACGATTCGCCTATCTGGGCTCCGAATCGGGCTTTTTGAAGATGACGATTCACCTGTTTGGGCGTTGAATCGGGCTTTTTGAAGATGACGATTCACCTGTTTGGGCATTGAATTGGGCTTTTCTGATGACGATCCACCTGTCTGGGCATTGGACCGGGCTTTTCTGATGACGATCCACCTGTCTGGGCGTTGGACCGGGCTGTGATTTGACGATCCACCTGTCTAGGCGTTGGACCGGACTTTTGATTTGACGATCCACCTGTCTGGGCATTGGACCGAGCTTTTCTGTTGACGATCCACCTGTCTGGGCGTTGGACCGGGCTTTTAATTTGATGATTCACCTTTCTGGGCTCTGAATCATGTGAAATGAGTTGATTTTTGGATCACTTGGTTTTCGGGCTATTGGTGCCGTATCGGGCGATCGTGCGTATGTCACGTTTGGCTCATTCCGTGACTTGCGGTGCCGATTTTTCCACGTTTCCTTGCTAGTGTATCATTTCCAAGGGTAAATGTGTCAAAATTTTGAATTTTGACGTTGCGTAGATGCTTATTGTCGAGGACAATTTTGTCAAATTCCAGAAGGTATATCTCGCGCGAGATATGATATCCCGTGCAGGATATCTACTGTCAAGGCAATATAAAACAGCAGCTGTTGCTTTAATTTGAAAACATCTTTTCCAAATTCCCTCCCTAGCTCGAGCCAAGGTCATTTTCTCTGCAAATTTTTGTGGATTGCTCGTTGATTTCTCTCTCTAAACATCTCTCAATCCTTCCTCTCTCCACAATCGATGGCTCAAGAGCGAAAGAATCCGATTTTGGGAAGTTATTTGCTTGGGAAGGATTATCCCCGCGACGACCTCACCTTCGATAGAGATGCACATATCTCAACCGCTATTCGGGAGGGCTTGGTAAGATCTTCTCTCTCAATTCTAGTTTCTCGTATTGCATTGAGTTTGAACCCACTTTTCCTCGAATTCAAATTCCATCAATGGCAGTTTTCTTTGCTTTTTCCTAGAACTTGGTTCTTATCTTGCATGCTCTATTTTTGTTGGATTTGTTGAATGGTTGTTGTTGCGTTGAGTGCGTATGAGTCTCCTACATATCATGGATTGTAGGAGGGGTTGATTCGGATCATTAATTGCATCCTTGGGCAAGCTTTTCTTGTATGCACTCCAAGTGTTCGATGAAATGCCTCAATGAGAATTTTCTTCTATTTCATTGAATTTTTGCCATGGAATGATTTCTAATATTTCCCTTTTTGCTCCTTCTCTGTTTTGCAGTCGTATAGGCCGAAGAAGAATTGCCGTGGGAGTTCAAAACTGGCTAGAGCTGTGTGGGACAAGATCAAGGATCTTGATGGCGTTCGAGATAGGATGGCCCAAACGGGGCTTCTGACTTTTGTTGATAACCTTCAGGAGATGAGAAGGACTCCTCAAGTCCTTCAGGCGATCAGGGAGAGGTGGTGGGATACTACCCACACCGTGCATTTGCGCTTCGGGGAAGCCACTATGACTCCGACGGACTTCCTTGCTATCACGGGGCTAGAGTTCACCGGCGAGCCCCTTCCGAGGACTGCGGGTTATAAGCCTGCGAGCCCCGTCGTGTGGAGGCAGCTGATTGGTTTCTCCCCCAACAAGGTTAAGGGGTTTTCTGCTAAGCTAACACCCCTCCGGCGTCAGATTGAGGATTATGCGGAGAAGTCGAATGCAGTTATTGATCGATTGGTGCGAGGTGCTCTTTGGTACATTCTTTCTGAGACCATTTTTGCGAACCACTCTTCTACGGCTCGTCTTTCTCTTTTGGGCTTGTTGGTGAATCTGGATGAGGTGAGTACATATGATTGGGGCTCAGCGGGGCTGGCCTTCTGCTACCATGCCATGGACGAGGCGTGTAGGCACACCAAGGATTCCCTGTCAGGGTATTCTTATGCTTGGGAGGTATGCTCATGGCTTTGTCTTTTATTTGTACTCCTTGTCCGTATTTCGTACTGAATCTTGTTCTATTTTTGTGTGCAGATTTGGGGCTATGTTATCTATGGACTGTACAAGTTCGAGTTGGAGAGCCGGACCCCTTTGTTCCCGGATATCAGGAGGTGGAGCCATCCCAATCGGAGCGTTGATGAGGAGGAGGATCAGGAGTGGACCCTGACGGTCGCAGAGGCGCGGGCCCTGCTGGACACTTTTGAGTATGAGCGGCTGGGCCTTTATCCATGGACCCTGTTGGAGCGGGAGGTGCACCGTGCTTGGGATGCCACTGCGATGCAGAGGATGTTGGCATCTCTGGAGGGGGATACTATGTACCTTGGTGAGCGGGTCTTCCCACAGCATGGCCGGGGTAGACTATCATATAGGGTGCCAGCGGATCCGCCGAGGGCGATGTACCCCACCTACTCTATTTCTGAGGATGATTATGCTGATTTCGTGGTGGGTAGTGCGGCAACGACTCGTGTTGTCCAAGGAGCCTCCTATGAGGAGTTCTTGCCTCGACTGATGGGTCCCCTCCTGGTGGGTGCTAGGCGATCGCACGCTCGTGGCTCCGCCTCTGCCTCTGCCTCAGGTTCATCAGCCCCTAGTACTTCTTCTCAGTCTGCTGGTTCTCTGCCTTTTGCGCCAGATTTCGGTCCTCTGAGCTACACGTACATGATGGGGAGTATGCCGATGATGGGCCATATCCCGACTCTGGATCATATTCCCGAGGGTTACCGCCTCCCGCCGGATGTCTCCTCGGTATGTTTCTGTTTATATTATTTCCCGTATTCGTCCATATAAGTGTATATGTCCGACTTCATCTGAGCATTTCTTTTCCTTTGTTGTCAGGTCACTATGTCTGCGGCCGATTACAACCGTGGAGCGACCAAGATGGCGGGACTGATGGCCCTGGTGTCGGACCTGTCTGAGAGGCTGTTCCAGAAGGCTTCTTTGGCGGCCTCGACGGTGGCCTCTGCGGTGACTCCTACTTGTGGAGCCAAGAGATCGAGGAGGGATGGTAGCCCCCGTGGTGGTGAAGGCGGAGGTGCCGGCGGCTCGAGCGACTTGATGACGTGATCCCCCTTTTCTCCCTATTTGCTTTCTGATGATTTGTACATATTGGCCGTGTGGGCCCAGACAATTTTTCTTTTTCTTTTTGGTACCTGTTAGGAACAAGTAGGTAGCACAAAAACATGTTTTCTTAAGTCCTAATCCTAGGTTTAATTAGTTAGTTTTTTAACTTTCTCGACTTTCCGTAGTTTGGAAATGGAGTGGCTGTCTAGGCCACAATTTTGAGCTTGAGTTTGGTGTTGCACTGCATGTTATGAACTGTATACGCAGGTTTTTAGAGACTTGCTTTGCCAAGTCGGGGCTAAATTGTTATTTGTGCAGAACTGTTGCTGTTTTGCCGTAGCGATGTATCGCGCGAGACACGCTACCCAGGCAGAATCCTCTTCCTTCTTCGAACAGGATTTTATCAGTTTTTCCTATAAAAACACCCTGTAGTCCGGCCAGATAACTCATCCTAGCCTTTCAAACTCTAGATATATCCTGTTAGGGTAAAGTTCTTGTCTTCTTTTCCAACCCTGTGATCCATGGCCTCCAAGGAGATTGCCCCAACGTCCATGATTGTTGATGATTTTTCTTTGTCGTCTGAAGTGATTGAATCTTTCAAGCAAGCATCAAGAGATTTTGTGAGGTCATTTTGCAACCGATCTCGCAATAGGTTTATAGCAGAGTTCGAATTCAGAATCCTTTTCAACTTGAAGAACCTCCAACCAGATTGGAGTCTTTTACAGGGTGCTGCTAGATTTTGGGATCCTTCTGTTCATCTTTTCAATTTTTCTTTGAATGATATGGTGCCTACTGTGGAGGAATTTGCCATTATCTTGGATATGCCTTCGACTGGTGAGATTGCTGTTCCTAAATACAATAGGAATCATTCAGAGGCCTTGAATGAATTGTTAGGGATCCCCCTTGATACTTGTTATGAGTTGGTTCACCGTAGGTGGGTGGATTGTTCTTCTTTTCCTGAACGATTCAGAGGAGATTCAGATGATGATGCCTTTCATGTCTACAAACGGAACTTTCTGGCCCTTTCTCTTTTCGGAGATGTTTTGTTCACATGCAGGGATGGGTTGGTTGACTCCCAATTGGTGGAAATTGTTCTGCAGGCTATAAAACGTTCTAGGAACATTATTCCGCTAATTTTGGGTAAAACCCTGCATGGTCTTGATGAGCTGCATAAGACCGGTGCCATGACTCAAGGGAGTCCTCTTCTGTTGACTATTTGGCTTAGGGAGCATCTCAAGTTGGTAGGTCCCCCGTTGGAATATTCCCCTTTCACATATCATATGCGAAAGTTGTTGATCAAGGATCTCTCGACGTATGAATGGGCTGAGTTGATCACGAAGACTGTAACTGCTGATATCCTTTGGTGCCCCCCTTATTGGAGATTGAACAAGTATGTTGCCAATACCAAGGGTTTTGACAGGGTTGTTCTTCCAGGTTTACGAGATTCTTCCTTTTATTTTCCCAAACGGGTGCTCCGTCAGTTTGGTCAGCAGCAGGACACTTATCTTTTCGAAGGGGCCTCTCGTGAAGTGTCTTATATTGGAGTAGAGTTTGCGCAGGTGCTAGCTCAAGCGTGGGGTGAAGGAACTAGTCGGGACCGCTGGTCGAACCTTCGGACTTTTAATACAAGCATCTTCTTATCCGACAAGTACTTGGATTGGTTTCTTTATACTGGCCACCCTAGTGTGGAGAAGATTGATGATCTGCGACTTCCACTGTTAGGGAATTCTTTTGTAGCTATCAGTATTTTGCGAAGGAGCGAGGCTCATACTGATTCTGCTAATCTACGAACCGATCCAACCCAGGATTTTCTTGATGGGGATTGGTACGAGAGGCGAGGCAAAGGGATGCCTGGAAAGACGCAAGCTTTAGATAGGCCCAATGTCTTCAAGAGGCTTTCGGAGTCTGTCTTTAATCGTCTCGAGGGATGCTCTGCTTCGAAGGGCCCAAAGCGCAAGAAGGATCGCGAAAAACGGTGGTGATCATGTCCGTCGGCCTACCAAGTCAATGAAAGGCTAGATCTTAAGGAGTACCAAGAGATTGCTTTGATAGATCAATAATTTTTATTTTATTAGTTTTTTTTTCAAGTTTGTTAGCTTAGCAAATTAGTCGTTGTGGTTAGGATTTCCCTTTTGTTATTAATAAAATGCATTTGATTAATAAAAGGACAAAAGTAGATTTATTTATTTGATTAGACCGAACCCGGAGGCTGCCTACGTTCCTCTTTTACAGCAATTAAATAAGAGGCTCAGGTCTAACGTAGTTCATTTTTGAGAAAAAAGGACAAAATACTGTTCCAGGCCGAAGGGCAATCTCGCGCGAGACAGGGCCTTTTTTTTTTATGCACACCCTTTCTTTTGCCTAGACTGCCTTTTCAGGTTTTCAATCTAGCGGGCTTCTTTTCTGTGCGAGCTCTAATTTTTGCCTAGGCCGTCCCTTTCGAGATTTTCAACCTAGCGATCGATTTTTTCTTTTAAGAGGCCAAGTCACGCGAAGTATTTCTTGAGCTTGTCCATGTTGACCGGCTTCGGTAGCTGATCTCCGTCTAAGTCCACCAGCTGAAGGGCTCCCCCAGAGAATATCTTCTTTACGATGTAGGGTCCTATCCATCTTGGTCCCCACTTGCCTAGCGGGTTGAAAGGTCCAGGACGATGCTCACGGAGAACCAGGTCACCTACTCTGATGTTCCTTGTCTTGACCTTTTTGTTGAAAGCTCTTGCCATTCTTCTTTGGTAAGCTTGGGTGTGCTCGGCTGCTTTCAGCCTCCTTTCGTCTAGCAGGGCTAACTCCTCGTACCTGCTTTCTAACCAGTCGACTTCGTTCACTTGGTTTTCTAGGAGAACCCTTAGTGATGGTATTTCTAATTCTATTGGTAGGACAGCCTCCATTCCGAATGTGAGGGCGTAGGGAGTCTCTCCTGTAGCTGTTCGGACTGAAGTGCGGTATCCCCACAGTGCGAAAGGTAACTTGTCGGGCCAGTCTTTCCCAGTGACTGCCATTTTTCTGATGATGGTTTCGATTGTCTTGTTTGCGGCTTCAACTGCTCCATTCGTTTGAGGCCTATAAGGAGATGACTTGTGCCTTGTGATTTTGTACTCGATTAAGAGGTGATCGGTTTCCTTCTCGAAGTGCGACCCATTATCGGATATCATCTCTTGCGGGACCCCATATCGACAGATGATGTTGTGCTTGATGAATTCTGCAACCTTTCTGGCATTCAAAACTTTGTAGGAGGCGGCCTCGACCCATTTAGTGAAATAGTCGATGGCTACTAGGACGAAGCAGTGCCCATTGGCTCCTACGGGTGTGACCTTTCCAATCACGTCTATCCCCCATGTAGAGAACGGCCAAGGAGAAGTCATAGGGTACAGCAGGGAAGGCGGTGCTGAAATTACCCGGGATCCGGCTCGCGCGCGGAGGAGGCCCCGAGGCATCTCGCATTCGTCGCTTTTCGAGAATGTTCGCCCGAATTCGAGAGGCAGCGCATTCGCGCCCCGGCATCTGGCTTTATTCTGCTTCAGCGTTGGTTGGAGGTGTCTCGCCGTTTGTTTTCGCATTTGTAGAGTCGCCACGCCGTTTTTATTAAGCCCAAAACATTGAAAAGGGCACGCTTAAAGATAATTTTAAACCATTTTTTTGTGTGATGAGATTTTGAGTTCTGAGAGGTCGATGACTCCTCGGGAAGAGAATATTAGAATATTAGAGCTCACCCGAGTCGCCTCGTAAAGAAACGAGTCTTTCTGATACCCCTAATATCCTTTAAATGTCAAGTGTGTGTGCGTGCTTTTTAAAAATGCATGTCAGACGGATGTCTACATTGTATGCTATGTATGGAAATGTATTGAAATAGTAATGGAAGGAAGCCTTACCAATGTTGGTTCGTGTCCGTCTTCCGCCGAGGAATAGTGTTTGAGGTCGGAGTGGCGTTCCGCACGGATCGGGATTGTTTCGGGAGGGACCGGTTGTGCGGACGTAGTTTCTGCGTGAGTTGAGTTGCGGGGATGCGTTTGCGCAGGTTCGGCGTGCTGGGATCGTCAGAATCACTCTGCGCAGGTTCTGGGCGTGCGTGGGACTGGAGATCACTCTGTGCGCAGCCTCGCGTGGTTTAGGGATCGCCTGGCTTGACTCCTGAAAGAGCCGGACACCGTGGAAAGACTGTGCAAGGCCTCGAAGTACCACGAGGGGCCTTAGAGTACCTCGAGAGTGCTCTCGGGGCAACGCGTGGGAGCATCGCGGAGCGCTCTAGGAGGCTTCTGAGCACCACGAGGGGGCTCTAAGGCCTCGTAAGGATCCGAAAGGGGCCGAGAATGCCTCAAGGACTTAGAGGGGAAGCCGAAGGCCTAGGGAGGAAGAGAGAAGTGGGAGGTATGTGAAAATGAGGAGGGGGAGCCCTCTATTTATAGTGCCGTATTTGGTGCAAAGAGGTCCGTACGGATCTCCCCGGTAATCCGTACTTTTGGTTTTCCTCGATTTGAGGGAATCTCGTGATGATGGGGAATATTTTGCAATTATGATGTTCCTCATGCAATAAGGTCCGTACTTAACCAGTTGCCGACATGCAAAGAGGTCCGTACGACCAACTCGCAGGAGGGTAATCATTTTCCCTAGGATTTGAGGAATATTGTGGACTTTAAGAAGATTCAAGAATTATTAAAGCAAAGAGGTCCGTACGGACTATGCTTTTCCAATTTCGAAAATTCCCAAAAGGTCCTTTTGTCCCTTTTTATCCCGTAAAGCGCTCCTCCCTTGGTTTGGTCAGGTTTTGAGAGGGTTTGAGTGCCGTAGGGTCGCCGAGATCAAGCGGGGTTGATGAGTCTCGGCGGTGCTTCCCGTGTGCTTGAAAGGGGGTGATCTCAGTGGATTGGGGGTACTTACAGTAGCTTCTCCTCGACGACGTCACTTATGGCGAAAGAAGTGGGTCGCCGAAGTAAGATAAGTGTCCTAATCCTGGTCCTAGATCTCGAGGCCGGGAGGCCGTGCGGGAGATAAAGTGACCTAGGAGGTCCGCAGACGGGGAGGACGTGGTGAGGACGTGGTGTCCTATCGCGTGACCGCAGACCGTTTAGGTCGGCCCGGAGGGCCTTGGACCCCGTGGATAGGATTCCAACGTATTCCTCGGGGACCCTCAAGTGAATCCTCAAGCCTCCGGTCGTAGTTCTAAAAGCGAAGTAGTGCTTTGTGGCGCTGCGAGCGCCAGGAATGCGGCGCGGTGGTGCCCCGTAGCGTAGCGTGACCGCCGAAGGGATCACAGGCCGGGCCAGTGCAGGACGTGGGGCGTGTCCTTGCGATGGTGACCGCCGATAACATGGCCGGGACTCGCCTGATGCGCGATAGGATTCCTCAGGCACGTATCCCCGGGCGGCGGAATCTCAAGCCTCGGTCGTAGTTCGAGGTGTGGCGACTCATGAGCGCGTACGCGGCTGGCGTGGTGGTAAGGTCACCGAAGTGTTGTGCGACCGCCGAGGCTCGAAGTGGTAAAGGACGGTGGTGGCGTCCCGAAATGTGGTGACCGCCGAGGTCACCTCGCAGGACGGACGTGGTGGTGTCCTCGACGTGAAATTTCTTGCGATTTTCCTAATCGGGTGGTTTAAGGCCTTCCTGCCGAGATAAGTTGATTTGGGAGATTTATACGGTCTTTCTGGACCGAGTGGTTTGGGGGAAGCCTTCCTGGGCCGTGGATGGGCCACGAGCGTGAGGACTTGAATCGCCTTCCTCAATGTGGTTACGCCAATGCGTGAGGACCCTTTAATCGTTCCTGCGGCTATGCTTGCAGTGCCACGCCTGGGGAGGACTTTCAATCGTCTTCTCTCAAGTGGCCGAGTTGCCGTTGCACGCAGAGGACTTTGAATCGTCTTCTGCGGCGGGCGGCTGTGCCACGCGGAGGACTTCGAATGGGCACCGCTTCCGCGGCCGCTGGCGGCTGGGTGCCACGCTGGTGAGACTCGGCTTCTCAATCGCTCTCGGCGCGGCGGCTGGAGTGCCACGCGGGCAGACGGAGCACTTTGAATCGTCTTCATGGGCGAAGGATCGGGGCGGCCTACGCTCAGAGGACTTTTAAGCGCCTTCAAGTGACGGTTCTAGAGTGACTTTGAATCGTCTTCAAGGCGCGGTTCGGTGCCACGCCGAGTGGAGGACTTTCAATCGCTCTTCTCGGAGGCGCTGCTGGGCCAGCCACGCCGAGGACTTTGAATCATCTTCCGCGGCGGCAGGTCAGCGCCACGCCGGATGACTCCTCAAGGAATCGTCACATCGTTTCTCATGGGCGGGCGCTGTGCCACGCTGGAGGACTCTTTTGAATCGCCTTTTTCGGCGGCTGGGCTGCGCCACGCGGGAGGACTTTCAATCTGTCTCGTTCAAGCAACGGTCAGCGGAGGTATGGCTTCGCCCGAGAGCTTCGAGGTTTAGATGTCTCGTGCTTTGTGTCTGGCTGGGGGAGAAGGCCGGACTCTACGACGTCACGTGCTGGCCATACTATA
Source organism: Adenophora triphylla var. japonica (assembly GCA_022495995.1). NCBI lineage: Eukaryota > Viridiplantae > Streptophyta > Magnoliopsida > Asterales > Campanulaceae > Adenophora > Adenophora triphylla. Next base: position 99,327 of record JAFEMH010006642.1, read on the forward strand.
TGCTATGCCATTCGTCAAGTAAGTAATGATTTACGATGGCCTCTTGATTGCTTCACCATTTGGCATTTTTGCGAGGCGCGCTCTCGTGCTCTTGGGGATTTGTATGCTAGATTCAGATCGAGGTGTCGCGGTCCTTTCAGGCTTGTTTTGCCGCTGGGAGCGGGCAAAGTTCGCTTAAGCCATCGATCGCCCATGGCCGGGATATGTAGTCTTGTAAGATGCACTTCCTTTTCGCTCTTGTTTGGGTGAGGAGCTCTGGGCTTACTTGATGGCCTAAAGGCTTGCGTTTGTACCGCGTACAGCTGGGCGAGGTTCTAAGCCATAATCGATCGCCGTGCTTGAAAGCTTGGTCATTGGGACGCAGCGACCCTCTTGTGAGGGCCCTTTCTCGCCGAGAAGACGCATGGACTTCTCGAACCTTCTGGGCCTAATGTGGTCGAGTTGCCGCTGAGCGCTTGGGAGGCGTCTCTTGTGCTCTCGAGCATTCGTGTCGGGATTGGGCTCATCGCCTTCTCTGACCAATCGTCGCGATGTCAGGCTGAAGGCATAGACCTGGTCTTACATATTGGCTACGCCTGGCCGGTTGTCAATTGCCGTCGATGGAGCGAGGCCGCAGTAATCCGGCTACGCTGACGGCCGCGGCTGAATGTGGGCCGTTGAAGTGGCGAGGTTCACTCGGCTTACACCGATCAGCCTCATGCCGCGGTTGAACCGCCGTCGGGTGCCGGGCGCAGGCCCTCTGCCACACCGATCACGCCTGCTTGATCGACCGTCAGTCGTGCGACGGGCTCTGCTTGAGCCGACTCCGATCGCAAGTGGTTTGAATGGCTGCCCGCTGTTTGCGGGCGAGGCCTCGAGCTTATACACCGATCAGCCTTAAGGTTGAATTGCCGTTGAAGTTTGGCGAGGCTGGGCTGGTTTAGGCTTCACTAACCGGCCACACGGTTCAATCAGACTCTGCCGTCTTGAAGGTCGCAAGCCGGGCGAGGCTCTGCCGGGCTTGACACCGGGTCCGCCGCGGCTCTGGGTGAATTGCCGTTGAATACGTTCGGGAGCCGCAGGCCTCTGCCACAGACCGACGATCGCCGCGGTCAATTGCCGTGAAGTGAAGCGGCGAGGCTCCTGCTTACACCGGGCACGACGCCATGTCAATCAAGGTGTTGAAGTGTCGTTGAAGGGCGCAGGGCCTTGCTGCATAATCACCGATCTGCTGCTCAATCGTCTTTGCCGGGCGGAGAGCTCGGCCACACCGACCGCCGCTACAGATGCTGACATTGCCGCCAGGTTGAATCGAGGCAGTTTCTGCCAGGCCGATCGCGCCACACTCGACCGCCTGGACCGGTTGGAATTGCCGTGAAGTGAAGCGAGGCTCTTGGCTCAAGCACCGACCGCGGCTTGACTCTTGCCGGGCGAGGCTCGCTTACACCCCGATCGCCTTCGTTGCGTTTTTGACGTGGTTAGCACGAATTTTCAAACAGCTAGCTGATGGCGAGGCTCGCTTACACCGCATCGACCCGCTAAGTAATGCTTCAGACGCCTGGTGACGGCGAGGAAGAGGACAAACCGCCAAGAACTGGGCCGAAGCTAGGCCTGTATTTACCAAAGCAAGATTATAAGGGCAAAGAGATAGTCCCTGAGGAGCCTGATGATCAGACACCCTCGGCTCTATGCACAGGCCGATGATTTCGAGGTGCTCCCGAGCATGACGGTGGCACAACGAAGATGTCAGCGGGGCCCGACTTGCGACGGCGCATGTACTCGGGAGAGAGGGTCTTCCGGGCGAAGCATGTGCCCTAAGCATGCTTCCCGTTCCCTTGGCTCCGAGGGACCCTCTCTTCTGGGATTTACGGATGCCCATGATATGGATGTGCCGGAGGTATCTCGGCGCGCATTCTCAAGGGCGCCGAGGAGTTTGTTCTGCTTGGAAAGGAGTACGGGGCCTTCGTGAGGAGGAAGCCGAGGATGCCGCAGTATCGGGCGAGGAGAGAGAGGCCGGGCCCGCAGTGCTCCCCTGCAGGTTCCCGGCTATGCCGGGGCCGGATTTCACGTATGTCCGCTGGGACGGATCGAGGAGGAGGGTGTCTCGTACTGCTTTCCCCTGAGCAGTGCTCTCCGCCGCATACCGAGCGGATCCTCGATAGATCGGTGAAACAGCCGTGTGCCAATTCTTTCCATCTTGGCATCTTTTCCGTATTTTTCTTTTTTGTTTGAGTATAACCGTATTGCCGAGCGCTTCCTCGTCGCTTGCTTGTGCAGTCCCGGGAGAGCCTATGATATGCCGACTCGCCGCTATGTGGCGACGAGGTCGTTCCTTGCGAAGAAGATGGCGTCGGGAAGATGCCTCGCCGGTTCGCGATGCGTGCTTGGCTGCCCAGACGCACTACATGCCTTCGAGGCATTCTCAGAGACGTTCCTCCACCGAGAGCCGAGCCGGAGCCACGCAGAGAGGGACCTTCGGAGGGGCGGCATAGCATGGATGCCGGACGTTTTCTGAGCCGCGAGGCGTGCACTTTATCGCTCTTCCCTCTCCGCAGAACGCACAAGTGCGAGGGATCCTCAGGAGCCTTCTTTCTTCGATCCTTTCGTTCGATTTGATCCTTCGGATTACTTTCTGAGTGGCAGCCTCCTGGCGGCTGACTGATTTCCGACGACGAGGACGTGATGAGTTCACCGGATGCCCGACTTCTCCGGGATGATCTTGGCGAGGATGATGATGCCGAGGAGTCCGATTAGTATTCATTTGCTTTCCTCTTTTCATATCTTCTCTCTCTTTTTTTTTGTTTAGCAAATGTACATTTATGGTACCCGTAATAAAACACTTGTATTTGCACTACAAACAAAGATTTTATTTTAAGATGTAATGTCATTTTTGTGATTCCTCGGGAATTGTCCTAGAAATGGTTGCTATTTTTTTATTTTGTGCATGCCACGTGAGCCGAGAATGCGTTTCAGGCAAACAGTGTATGTTCACCGGAAATGGCTTTGGCCGCTTGTTGCGCTTTGGAGCAAGGTCCCGCTGAGGACAAATGTTGTTGTACCGTTTGTCGGGGAAATGGGTCTCCGTTTGCAAGGAGGTCCGTACGGACATACTTAGCATGCAAAGTGGTCCGCACGGACCAACCTTGCTTGGGAAGGAGATAAATGCTTTCCAAGTTGTCCGGTTCTTCCCCATTTCCCCATTTGCAGCCATTTTCGAGCTTTCTTCCCCATTTTCTCTAGGAACCTCCATTTTTGCCATGGATTCTTCGTACGTTCCTAGAATTTTGCCGAGGCTTTCGCAGAGAGGCAAGCACACTTCCTTGAGCAACGAAACGTGGATGTGCGGCGCCGTATGCAGGCATCGTAAACGGGCTTTCGAGGTAAGGTTTCGTCTTTGCTCGATTTGGTCTTTTAAGGAGTTGGTTCCCGATTGGGATTTGTTGCGGGCCGCCGCGAAGTTCGGGATGTTAGGAGGCATGTGTATTGTTTCTCCTACAATGAAATGGTGCCCACTTTTGAGGATTTTCAAGCTTTGATGGGGGACCTGAGGCGGAGGCCATCTCGCTTCCTTTCGATTGGTGGTGCCGCGGTGAGCGTGAAGCTTGCAGTGCTTTCTTCGTACTTCGTTGGAAGAAGTGCAGTGCATGATCCTTGATTCGGGTCATATTGACATTTCGAGCCGCCGGAGCGGTTCATGGTTGATGATGAGAGTGATGTCTCTTGGGACGCATTTGCCTTGTGCGTGATGGCGACGCTTTTCATGGTCGCCCCCTCGCATTTGCGATGGCGCTTGCTAGATGTGGTCAGGGCACCGCAGAGCCGGAGAGGATATTGTCCCGTTGGTGCCGGGAGACTCTTCATGGTATCGACCGCCCGGCGACCGGGGATCGTTTTATGAGAGGGGGAAGCCCCGCTTGCTCACCTTGTGGCCGCGAGAGAGACTTCAGCCATGCCCGAGGCTCCGACGTCGTTTAGCCCGTGGTCATTTGCTCGCCGACCTCTTGTGTTGGATATGGATCACCCGCCTCGGGAGAGATGGATGGCACAAATTGGTACGCATCGATCCGCCGGTGGGTTCCCACCGGAGGATCGGTGAGACTAGTGAGGGTCTCTGGCAGAAGGGTCCTACGTTGTTAGAGTTCCAGTTTGTCTCTGTCCTCCTTCTATATTCCGTCGCTTGTTTCCCGGCAGCTTGGGATGAAGCAGAGCCTTTGTTGGGCCGGGATGATCTTGCTACCGCGGAGGTAGTTCCTCTCAGATGGCAGCCTTCAGTGCCTTCGTATTTTCTCGAGGGTATGGAAGTATTCCGCTTCCCTCCCGCGGTACTCCTTAGACGCTCTGGGAGCGTCGTATTGACGACTCGCACTGCCCGGTATGAGCAACAGAGCCGTGGCCCCAAGTGGTCTTGGAGAGCAAAGGCGTGTAGCGATTCTGGGACCCGGCTGCCGTAGTAGCTATTGCCTTAGGAGTGCCGAAGCCTGGTCCGACCCTTCGATGTGACGGGAGACACTTTGTTTGACTACGAGACTAGAGTTGACCGACCGACAGGAGAGGTCCTCTTTTGCTGCATCATAGGAGGAGATCCGAGCCGAAGCACTGCGAATGAAGCCCCGAGAGCTACCGGATTGTTTGACTCTACGGGGAGGACCCTGCATCTCTGACCGAGAGACGCAGAGTTGGTTCACGTGAGCGAAAGAAGACTCCGCCTGGACGAGGGAAGAAAGGAAAGAATGGCGAGGGGACAAGCGCAGATGGCGCGGAATGACCTCCTAGGTATCCATTCATTGCATTTGCAAACACATTATTTGTTAAATGTATTAAGTCAGTTTTTTAGCATGTTGTGAACTTGAGAGTAGACCGTGCTTGAACTCATCAAGAAATGTTGTAACCAAGTTAGTGATTTGTGATTTACTTTTAAAGCTTTGTCGAGACGCAAGATCTCTTGTTTGCCTTTGTGTCTTTTGTGCACTTTGCTCGGCGTCCGTCCTTGGACTTTTCTCGTTGCATTTGGATCGAAGGGCCTGGGCCATGACGGCAATCCCTTTGCTTAGGCTTTGTGCTTGGCCGAGAGGTTGAGTGATCTCCTCGACAAGTCGCTTTGACGGTCTTTTCGTAGCCTTCCTTGCCTCTTGTTCGCGTCGGCTCTTGACCTCTTTTTTGCAGCCTTCGCTTGAGCTTTTTTTTATTTTTGTTTTTTTTTTGTGAGCCCTTGCTCGAGCTCTCTTTTTTTTTTTTTTTTTTGTGAGCCCTTGCTCGAGCTTTTTTTTTTTTTTTTTTTGAAGCGCGTGAGGGCGAAGACAAGCCCCCGGCTTGGAAGCGCATACGAGTCGCCGTTGATGCCGAGCGACCCTGATGTCCTTTGATGTTGCCGCCGTCGTTTGACTTGGTCAAGGTGACTGTTGGGACGTGTTCTTGAAAAGTGCGTAGCTTGATGGAGGTCTTGATTGACATTCAAACTTTTGACTTTTTTGTGTATTTTTAGACCGGACCAATTACGGTTGCCTACGTCTCCTGACTAGAGGGCTCAGTGTCCGCGTAGTTCGACACTACATGGAGTGCCAAGAGATGCACAGCTTGTTCTTCTTTAGGCGAAGTATCTCGCGAAGTTTGCTTCCGTTGACCGGATTCATGAAGGGATTGCCGTCTAGGTCCGTCGCCTTCATGGCGCTCCGGAGAAGATCTTTGAACCACGAAAGGGCCGATCCACGTGTGGTTCCCATTTTCCCAGCTGGTTAGTTCGAGCGGGAGGCTTTTCTTGAGTACAAGGTCGCCTTCCCCGATGTCTCGGATTTGACTTTCTTGTCGAAAGCTCTAGCCATCCCGCTTTGATAGGCTCGACGTGTTCCATGGCCTTTAGTCGTCGCTCGTCTAGCGTGAGCCAATTGCCGTGTCGGCTTCGAGCCATTCAACTTCGTTGATGTCATTTTCCAAAGAAGACTGGAGTGAGGGAATTTCCAGCTCGACGGGAAGGACTGCTTCCATCCCGTATGTCGTGGCAAATGGGGTTTCTCCCGTGGTCGTTTCCGACCGATGTGCGGTAGCCCCAAAGTGCAAGGTGCAGCCTTCTGCCAATCTCGTCCTCTGGTGGTCATTTTTCGGATGATCCGTTCGAGGGTTTTGTTTGCCGCTTCCACGGCGCCGTTTGTTTGTGGCCGGTAGGAGAAGATTTGTGGCGTGTGATCTTGAATTCAGCCACAGCCTGTCAATTCCCCCTTCGAAGTGTGAACCATTGTCTCGATATGACCTCATTTGGGATGCCGTATCGGCAGATGATGTTTTCCTTGAGGAAATGCGCGACCTTCTTGAGGTGAGTACCTTGTAGGACTTGGCTTCGACCCATTTGGTGAAGTAGTCGATGGCTACTAAGATGAACTCGCGACCGTTGTCGCTCGGGCGGAGCGATTTTCCCGATGACGTCAATTCCCAAGTGGCAAATGGCCAAGGTGTAGTCATGCAAGAGAGATCGTGAGGAGGTAGATGATTGAGGTTGGAGAACCGTTGGCACTTGTCGCAGCCTTTCTGACAAAGCGGATGCACCGCTCCACGGAGATCCAAGAGTAGCCCATCCCGAGAATGATTTGCATCGTGGCTCGGGCGTTCATGTGGGGACCGCAAGCCCCATTGTGGACTTCTGTTCATGAACTTGTTTGCTTCTTCTTGGCCGATGCAACTGGAGTGGCCCATGGTAGCGTTTCTTGTATAGCATGTCCCCGAGGATGACGAAGTGAGAGGCGAGGCGTTTTAGGGCCATGATGCTCTTGGTTTTGACCCCTTCGTGTGTGGGTCTTCCTTGTTCATGAAGGTGGTTTCCGTTCTTGAGGTATTGGAAGATCCGGTTATACCATGGCTCATTGACGGCTTAGGTTCTCGTTCGATCTCACAACAAGAGGCGTGAATTTCCTTTCGTCCGACTTTGAAGGGTTTGATTGCTTTTCCTTCAGTGTGGATTTCCACAAGGGAAGCCAAGGTGGCTAAGGCATCTCGCAAACCTCGTTTCTGCCTCTTGGCAAGTAGTGGAAGGTGACCTCTTCGAATTGTGTGATGAGGTCCTTCCATGCAGTGCATGGTATTTTTGCAAGCCCGGGTCTATGGTTTTCCACTTGTTGGAGACTTGGTTGATGATCAAGGCCGAGTCCCCATAAACTTCGAAGTTTCGGACATTCCTCTCGAGTGCGGCTTGTAGTCCAAATAAATAAGCAGCTTCATATTCGCGGCATTGTTGGTTACCTCGAAATTGAGCTTTATAGCAATTGGGGTGTGCTCGTCCTGGGATCTACCAAGAGCATACCGATGCCGTTTCCTTTTGTTGGCCGCTCCGTCGAAGAACAAGCTTGCCATCGATTTTCGCTTCGATTGCGAAGATTCCCTCGTCCGGAAATTGTGGTTCGGGGCCTCGAGCCTCGTCTGCTGGGAAATCACCGCTTGTTCACCATGGCCCGTCCCTCGATTGACTTTTGGTTTACGTACTTGATGTCAAATTCCGCTAGGAAGAAAGACCATTTGGCGAGCCTCATTGACAGAGATGGTTTGTCGAAGAGGTACTTGACCGGGTCCATTTTGGAAACCAAGTGTACCGTGTGCGACCGCATGTAGTGCCGTAGTTTCCCGACAACCCATACCAGAGCCGCGCAGTTTTCTCGAGGGCCGAGTAATTGAGTTCGCCGCCTTGAAACTTTCGATCGACGAAGTAGATGGCGTTTTCGACTCGTGACTCCTTCTTTTCTTGACAGAGCATGGCTCCAACCGCGGTGCCTGGCCACAGCTTAGGTATAGCAACAAAGGGCTTTTCCTCGTGGGGAGGACAGAGAATCGGAGGACTCACAAGGTATGCTTTTATTTTTTCAAAGGCATCTTGGCATTCTCGAGTTCCATTCGATGTCGGCGTTCTTCTTCATCGCTTGAAGATTGGCTCGCACATAGAGGTCAATTGGTTGACGAAGCGACCGATATATCGTAGGCGGCCCATGAAGCTTTTCACCTCTCGTCCGAGTTTGCGGTGGTCTCATTTCGATGATAGCCTTGATCTGAGGATCAACCTCGATGCCTCTCTCTATGACCATGTATCCCAAAACCTTGCTCTCGCTAACCCCAAATGTGCATTTGGCGTGGTTAAGCCTCATTGAAAGTGTTTTCTGAGGCGATTGAAGAATTTTCTCAGTCTCGCGAGGTGTTGTCCATCCGATCCCTTTGAGTGAACGATCATGTCATCGACGTACACTTCGATCTCCTGTGGATCATATCGTGGAAGAGGGCGGTTGCCGCCCGTTGGTAGGTAGCCCCGCCGTTCTTTAGTCCGAACGGCATTACCGTGTAGCAAGAGGTTCCCTGTGGTTGTGAAAGCCGTCTTTTCTTGGTCTTCTTCGCCATCTTGATTTGATTGTAGCCGGCAAAACCGTCCACGAAGGACTTGACTTCGAAATTGGTCAGAGTGTCTACCAACATGTCGATGTTGGGTAGTGGAAAATCGTCCTTGGGACTTGCTTTGTTGAGATCTCTAAGTCCACGCAACAACAGACTTTTCCATCGGGCCTGTGACCGTGACGATATTGGAGAGCCATGTGGGGTACTCGATCACCCCGATGAAGCCGACGCGGAGCATTTTTTCGATCTCCTCTTTGACTTGTAAAGACCATTCTCGGCTTGATTCGCGTAGCTTTTGCTTGATGGGCTTAGCCTCTGGATTCAAAGGGATCCGTGCTCTACAATGTTAGGATCTAATCCGGCATGTCTCTAAGACCAAGCGAACACGTCCACGAACTCTTTGAGCAAAGGCAAGCCAATGCGTCTTGCTCGTGCCGGTGAAGAAACTTCCGATTTGCGTCTCTTTTGGCTCTTCAAATAGCTCCCAAATTCACTTTGGTTAAAACCTCCTGCAGCCTTGGGCCCGGTTTTTCTCGTTTGACAACATGCTTAAAGATGTGCTTAATGTATTGTTCGTTTAATGTGTCTCGCTTTATCAAGTGAATCGTTATTAACCTGCTTGTGTGTTAGTTAATTTATCGCTTGTTAAAGATGCAATGAGAGGATACTCCTAAAGATCGAAGCATTCATTAAGAGCATACGGAATACATTATTGGCAATGAGTTCGTAATCTTCTCGGCGCGAGGCCATCGATGACTCGATAGACTCAAATTCAAAGATAATGGACTCGTGGATGAGTTTTGACACTAGACTCTAGGACTCGAGGGGTCGACCAAGTTGTTCGATCATGTCCTTTTTGGCCGGCAAAGCTGGTCCGAGAAGGTGGCCCAGCTTATTGAGTGGCAATGAGCTTGATAGGAGATGGGGCTTGAAAGGCTTTATGTCACCGTTCCCGATCATTGCTATCACAGAGTTATCGAAACAAAATCGATTAGATCCGGCATCTCGATTTCTTCTTTGAAGAGCAGTGGAGCAAGGCTCGTCCCAAGCATCGTCTCATGAGTCTTTTGCTTTTGTCTTGGGCATTACTAGCTCGAATGCATCTCGTCCCGCTTGTTGAAGGCATGAGTGTTGACAGAGAGTTTTTCGAGTTCTTCCGCCAAAGAGGGAGTTTTTCCGAACCAAAATTCATTGTGAATAGTGGTGGTCATGATCCCGCAGAGGCGGTGTGTCGAGAAATGCTCTTCGGACGGGATTTGGCTTGAGGCCTCCGAATCTTGCCAGTTCGCCGGAGCTTGTCCATGGTTGTAGGCCGCCTTGTTTGGCGCCGATCGCCTGCTTCCCTTTTCTCGGATCTTCTTCCAAGTTGCCGCCTTCTTTGTGAAGTACTTGGTCATGTCGAAGCCGTAAGGACGAAGATCTGAGATTGCGTGTACGCCTCTTTTGTTATCTCGGAGCGTTTCGTGCAGCTCGCTTGTCCTCCGCAATGTGTTCGGGAGTAGGAGAGTATCCTGTGCCGTGCAGGTATTCTCGTTCTTTGATATTGATGATCCGTTGAGTGCCCCGATGGCGTTTCCCAAACCGAGCCCCGGATGTAGTTCATGTGCTTCATCATTTTCATCTGGGAGGGATCTTGTCCCAAATCAAAGGCAGGTCTATGTGGCACACTTGGGCCTTTGGGCTTTCGATGGTGAACCCCGTTAGCATCATGCCATCATCGTCGGGTTTGATCTCTAAGACCGGGACGCCGTTTGTGTCGGTCCTTTCGCTGACTACGCTATCACCGTAGATGATGGTAAGATCTGTTCCTTGGACGAACTTTACGCACCGATGGAGAGTAGATGCCACCCCATTGATCCGGTGTAGCCAAGGGCGTCCCAAAATGGCAGCCAATGTGATCGGGATGTCGATGACTTGGAAATCCGTCTGACCATTTGTTTTCCGAACCACAGTTCAAGGTGGCTATTCCCAAGACTCGGGCGGGATGTCGAGTCGTATGCCTTGATTGCTCGAGTCGAGGGCTTTAGATCGCTTGCTTTGATCCCTAGCAAATCCATCATTTTGGCCGGAAGGACGTTCATGGATGATCCCCCATCTACCAAGACCCGAGGGAGACGGCGCCGTCCGCCTTGAACTGCATGTAGAGAGGCTCGTTGTGGTCGCCCCAAATTTTGGAAGGTCGAGCTCGTGAAAGTGATGATGTTGCCGTAGTTAACATTGCCAATCATCTCGAACCGCTTCATCGTGTGTCACCGTGATGGGAACCATGGTCTCGGGCCAGCTTTCTTCCAACTTGAGCTTGTGCGGGTAAGATGAAGTGAGTAAGGACCAGAGCGAGATGTTAGCCTCGAGTGCGCTTGAGCCGTGTCAAGACAGATCTTCAAATTTTCTGGGGTCCAAGATTTCAGCCTTTCTTTGGCGTAGGGACCCTTTTCGCCCGTGGCTCGTGTAATGGCCGGCCTTTTGTCCGTCCGTGGAGGATTCACTGGGATTTGACCGAACGTGTCGAACATTCACTTCGGACTTACGGTTTTGCTTGTCTCTCCTATTTCGTAGCGGAGGAGCCCGATTAGCGTAAGGCCAAACCGCGCATTTCAATTCGTTCACCGTCATGGCTTTTATCAAGCATCAATAGTGGCTTTGAGATCTTCCCAAGACAAAGGGGTTGGATTATCTGGACCTTCGGGCCTTCGGTGGCGGTGCGAAGCTCGTCCCACTGATCATGGAGCGTACATTGCCATGGCCTTGTGCAGAGCTAGGCTTGCCGGAGTAGATGACATAGTAGTCAAACTTTCCCGAGGGTTCTCCAAGGGTTCCGACTCGTGGATCACCGGATTCGTACCTCTTCTTCAGCTTTTGTTGAGAAGATGGCTTCTTCTTTCTTCGAGGACGGCCCTCGTTCATTTCATCCCGGAATTCCATTTCCGTACAAGCACCGCAATCGCAGACGTCCCACCAGTATGTGTTCGTTGTTCGGCGGTGGTACCGGGACCTCAAGAGGCCGAATGGGCGTGCTTTCCTGAGGGTCTTGTGGCCTTACGTCATAACCGCATGGCTCGTATGAGGGTAACAGTGCTGACTTCGGGAAACAATGAGAGATGTTAGAGGCCGTCAGGAGCAAGCCATGACTTGGGAAGCCCTGTAGTTGGGTGGCTAATGTTCCGAAGTGGTGCATGGCACCTTCGATCCAGCTTGTTGCTCACCTTGACGTTTCTCAATAGCCATGAGGACCTCGCCAAACTTCTTCCAATGTTGGGAAATTTCTTGGGGGTAAGGTCCCGTTTTCATCGTTGTTATCCACCGATTTGGCCATGGGGAGTCGACGGAATGTCCCGTGACAGAGCCGGGAAGGAGGTAGGACCTTGCCGTTTTGACACCGGGAGACGGGTTCCCGGTACTCTCGACCACTCTTTTTAGCCGGAGGGGTGACGGCAAGGTTTAGACACAGGAAAGACCTCACGGGATAAAAGGGGGAAAGCTCACGTGGCATGCGGTTTCCGTTTCTTTTTTTTTTGATTTTTTTTTGTTGTTTTAATTTACTTAAAACATATTTTCTCAGAACCCTAGGTAGGTTGGAAAAGATTGCTCTTCTTTTTCGCAACTATGCTAGATCCTGGGTCGCCGGAGACCATCTCGTGCCGCTATAAGCCCCTCGTTTTGCACTCCGTATTTCGACATCCCGGCGGATGCCTCTGTGCGAGGGTCCTATAGGGCAAGCGGTTTCCACCGCCTAAAAGAAAAATCGAACCTAAGGACCGAGCTCGTCATGTTCGTTTTGATGCATTAGCCATGCGAATAGTGAACCGAGCCGGCCACTAAGTCAAGATCGTGTCAAGAGTTCGGCATGACCTTCTCTTTGCTTGCTTACGCAAGGGATCTCGTGACGTTAGGCGTTGGCCGGGTCATATTGTCATGGCCGACGTATCAAAGGCGTGATGACATGGTGTCACGCGAGCATGGATGTATATCCGGACTAACATCGCTCGCGTAGCTTCGAAATCAAGATCAGTCAAGATTTTAGCATGACCTTTTCATCGCTTTGCTTGCGCAAGGGATCTTGAGTTCCGAGCCTTGACTCGTAAAAATGGCCTAAGATGGTATATGTATCCAGGCCGTATGACACCTGACCGGGTAAAACCAACCGAGTCCGGGACAGAGTGTGACTCAAGACTCAAACGTGTGGTTGACGCTGCTAGGATGGGATGTTTGGAATGATCCCGTGCGCGTCCAAGAGGCCTAGGAAGACCAAACGGATCGCAACCGAGACCACTCCGGCCGAGGGTTGTAGTGTGCAAAGTGTATCCGAGGCAAAGAAGGCGCGTAGCGTGCGGTGTAACCGAGGCAAAGAGCAGTAGAGTGTGCGGTGTAACCGAGGCAAAGCAGCGCGTAGAAGGTGCGGTCTCTAAAATTCTTTTTCCGAGTAAAACAGTTTTTGAAGAATTTTAAATGTATGCACAGATGTATATTGATGCATTTTTTTGTATTTTTATTTTTTTGTAAAATAAAAAGTAAAGCACGTGCACACACACACAACAGCTTAAAGAAAGGGGGTAAAATGAAAGTTTGACCCTCATCATCGTTTTTAAAATCTTTTGTTTTGTTTAAAAAGTTTTTAAAACAAAATTCCTCAAATGAGTCGCCAACCGAAATTACTCCGGATCCGGCCAAGGCGGAGGAGGCCCCGAGGCATCTCGCATTCGTCGCTGGGAATGTTCGCCCGGATCCGAGAGGCAGCCGCATTCGCGCCCTAAGATCTCGGCTTTATTCCGCTCGCCGTTGGTTGGAGGTGTCTCGCCGTTTGTTTTCGCATTTGTAGAGTCGCCACGCCGTTTTTATTAAGCCCAAAACATTGAAAAGGGCATCGCTTAAAGATAATTTTAAACTCGTTTTTGTGTGATGAGATTTTGAGTTCTGAGGTCGATGACTCCTCGGGAAGAGAATATTAGAATATTAGAGCTCACTCCGAGTCGCCTCGTAAACGAGTCTTTCTGATACCCCTAATATCCTTTAAATGTCAGTGTGTGTGTGTGTGCTTTTAAAAATGCATGTCAGACGGATGTCTACATTGTATGCTATGTATGGAAATGTATTGAAATAGTAATGGAAGGAAGCCTTACCAATGTTGGTTCGTGTCTCTGTCTTCCGCCGAGGAATAGTGTTTGAGGCTCTGAGTAGCGTTCCTGGGCACGGATCGGGATTGTTTCGGGAGGGACCGGTTGTCCGCGACAGAGTTTCGCGTGAGTTGATGTTGCAGCCGCAAGCCAGCGCAGGTTCGTGGCGCTGGGATCGTCTGGGATCACTCTGCGCAGTTTCTGGGCGTGGTTTGGGATCGCCGGCTTGACTCTGAAGAGCCGGACACCGTGGAAAGACTGTGCAAGGCCTCTGAGTACCACGAGGGGCCTCGTGAGTACCTCGAGAGTGCCTCGGCAACATGGAGCGTCGCGGAGCGCTGGGAGGCTTCTGAGCACCACGAGGGGGCTCTAAGGCCTCTAAGGATCCGAAAGGGGCCGGGAATGCCTCGGAAGGACTTAGAGGGGAAGCCGAAGGCCTAGGGAGGAAGAGAGAAGTGGGAGGTGTGTGAAAATGAGGAGGGGGAGCCCTCTATTTATAGTGCCGATTTGGTGCAAAGAGGTCCGTACGGACCTCCCCGGTAATCCGTACTTTTGGTTTTCCTCGATTTGAGGGAATCTGTGATGATGGGGAATATTTTGCAATTATGATGTTCCTCAGGCAATAAGGTCCGTACGACCAAGTTGACATGCAAAGAGGTCCGTACTGACCAACTCGCAGAGGGTAATCATTTTCCCGGATTTGAGGGAATATTGTGGACTTTAAGAAGATTCGCAATTATTAAAGCAAAGAGGTCCGTACGGACCATTATTGCTTTTCCAATTTCCCGAAAATTCCCAAAAGGTCCTTTTGTCCCTTTTTATCCTGCAAAGGCTCCTCCCTTGGTTTGGGCCGGGGTTTTGAGAGGGTTTTGAGTGCCGTAGGTCGTCGAGATCGCGTTGATGAGTCCTGCGGTGCTTCCCGCTCAAAGGTGGCTTGAGGGTGATCCAGATTGGGGGTACTTACAAAGCGTGGCCAAGGTTGGCGTGTATCCGACACTTATGGCATTTCTTGACCATTTTGGTGCAATCGGCCCATGGTTAGCCAAAAGTACCCTCGTCTCGATGATCTTTTGGCGAGCATGTTTACGCTCATGTGGGTTCCACATATGCCTTGGATGAACATGGTCTATTATTTCTCGGGCCTCTTCTTCGGTGGGCACAAAGGAGGTTTCCTTGGGAATGTTTCTTGAATAGACGGCCGCCGATGATGACGTAACTAGCGGCCAACCTCTTAAGGGCGATCCGAGTCTTCTCGGGTCCTGTCTCTGTGGGATGGTTCCATCTAGGATGAAAAGCCAAATATCATGGGTACCATGGTTTCTCTTCGTAGTTCTCAACAATGGCACATTCGGATAACCATTTGTCTTTGCAAATCATGTAGATCTATAAATGGCGCAAAGAGGCGGAGTCAACGTCGTGTTATTTTGAAGGGTTCTGACCGCCTTTCCTTTAGGAATTTCAACCAAGGAAGCGAGTGTGGCTAATGCATCTCGCGAACCGATTTTTGTCTCTAGGAAGATAGTGGAACGAGACATCCCCGAAATTGTTGCGCCAAATCTTGGAGGCGGGCACCGCATTCAAGGGTTGGATCTGATCCTCCACTTCTTCGGTCTCGATTGATGATTAATCGGGAGTCCCCAAATACCTCGAGTTCGGGCCACGTTGTGTTCTAGGGCTGTCTCAAGCCCCGCTAGGCAAGCCTCATTTTTTGCGGTGTTGTTGGTAGCGTCAAAGTCAAGACGTATTGCTAGTGGAGTATAGATGTCGTCAGGGTCTACTAACAACATTCCGATGCCGAACCCTCTCTTGTTGGCCGCGCCATCGAAAATAACCGCCACTTATTTTCTTCTTCTATACTCATGATGTCCTCATCGTGGAATTGCGGTCTTCCCTTCGCTTCGTCACAAGGAAATTCGGCCAACCTGATTCGCGAATACACTCCCCCGACCGGATTTCAGTGACGTAAGTGATATCATATCCCGCGAGCATGAAGTACCATTTGCCAATCTCGAAGACAAATTTGATTTGTCTAGGATGTATTTCAACGGATCCATTCTTGCAATGAGACGAATCGGGAAGGTTTCCATATAGTGCTTTAGCCTTTGTGAAACCCAAACAAGAAAGCAAACAAGCAGGACTTGTCGAGTGGAGAGTAGTTGATTTCGCCGTCTTGGAATCTCGCGATCGACAAAGTAGATGGCATTCTCTCGTGTGTGAGGTAGGCTATTCTTGAGCGTAGCATAGCCCCTAACGCGTTGTCAAGCAACCGTTAGGTATAGCTTTAAGGTGATTTTCCTTGTGTGGTGGAACTAGGATGGGGCGGGAAGTTAAGTAATGCTTAACTTCCTCGAATGCTTCTTGACATTCTTCGGTCCACTCTTGAGGTGCGTTTTTCTTAAGTAGCTTGAAGATAGGATCGCATTATCAGAAGCCGCTGATTGATGAATCGACCGATATATTGGAGTTCGCCCATGAATCCCTTTACTTCTTTTTGTGTTCCGGGTGGAGGCATGTCTATGATGGCTTTTATATTGGCAGTGGTCCGCTTCTATGCCACGCCCGTGACCATGTACCCTAAGACCTTCCCGACCACTCCGAATGAGCATTTCGCAAGGGGCCGAGTCTCATCTTGTGTTGTCTCGCCGATCAAGAATTTTCTCGAGATCTCGAAGTGCCGGCCATCTGTCCCTTTGAGTGGACAATCATGTCGTCCACGTATACCTCTATTTCTTGTGGATCATGTCATGGAATAGTGTAGTGACCGCCTCGTAAGTAGCCCCAAATGTTTTGAGACCAAACGGCATGACCGTGTACGTAACGTCCCCAAGGCGTGGTGAATGTTGTTTTGTGCCGATCCTCCTCTCGCCATGAGGATTTTGGTTATACCTCGCGAAGCCGCTCGACGAATGAGCGAACTTCTTATGCGGCCGTGGCGTCGACCAACATATCTATGTTTGGTAGCGGGAAGTCATCTTTAAGGGATGCCTTTGCTCAAGTCTCTCGAAATCGATTACGTACTCGTATCTTCCCCTTTGACTTGGTTACTTGCACCGTGTTTGCCACCATTCCTGATATTCGATCACTTTGATGAAACCTACGTTCAATAGTTTCCATGATTTCTTCTTTTACTCTGCATTGACCATTCCGCTTGATTCTCGCGTAGTTTCGTTTGACTCGGCTTCGTGTTGGGTAGCAGCAGTATCTTGTGCTCTACAATCGATCGATTCAACCTGTGCATATCTTTGTAGTGACCAAGCGAAGACATCAACATATTCTCTCGAGGAGCCGTATCAAGGTTTCTCTATCTTCCCCTTGAAGAAGCCGCCGATCTTTGTTTCTCCGGGGTCTTCGTTGTCCCGAGATTAACCGTTTGCATTTCCTCATCGTCAACGGGGCCATTCTTTCCACAACGACCTACTTGCTTAGCTAATTCTTTTAAAATTTGTTCGTTTTCTTGATCTATCTCATCGTATGATTCATTATTAACGTGTTCGTTATATTGATTGTTATTAGTTAATTCATCATTCACGATGTTAGCAATCTCAGGGTACTCGGAAAGATTAAAGTTTACATTAAGGAAGTAAGGGAATACATGTTCGGCCACCGCCTCGATTTCCTCTTGAGTGAGATCATCAGAGGTGGAGCCTGCTTCTAATGTGAAAGTTATAGGGCCTATCTTCCTGCGGGGGTGGGGAGTGCAACCAAGCTCTTTGATCATGAAGTCTTCATCAACAACTGGTCCTCCTAAGGACGTGCCGCTTAGAATTGGCTCATCACATTTCGTATTAGCCTTGTGTAATCAATAGTTGGAGCGTCCCCTTGGAGATTGCATGGATCCGGGCCGTTTTCTAATCGGCACAGTCTTCAAATTGTCGCAAAGATGTCTTCTCCCAACACAAAGTCCCATTCGCTTGTCAATTTCGCCTTCGTGCCCCACAAATCTGGGATTAGCATGACCTGTTCTCGTTCATCTCGGTGAAGCGTCAGCCGGCCAAGATTTCAAAGCCCGGTTGGCGCTTTCCTTTATCGTCGGTCCATGGTTCTCCGAAAGATAAAGTAGGGAATGCTTTCCCCTTCCCTGACGAAGTAGCCATCGAGTGTCTTTCGATATGGCTCGAGGTTGTAATTCTTGACATTTGGGTCACCGTGGCCTTTGCATGCGGTTCCTTCCCACTCTGATTTGAGTGAAGTCCCACTTTTCTTCGTCATCCCCATCGTGGATGGAAATGATGTATCCTAGGCCACGCTTTAATGTGAGGCGGGGGAACCTGGTGGTTTCGTTATCCCTCAAGTGTTTTCCAAGTCCTGCCGTGGAAGTATCCTTTTGCTTTCATCATTCTCCCGCACAGAAGGTTTCCTTAAAACCGAAGTGCCTTAGAGTAATCATTTTCGTTGCAAGTTTCTATGACATTTACGGTGCTTTCTTTCTCTATCTCAAAGCCACTCGGAAACGAAAATCGAAGTGCTTATGCGTTGCACTTCTCGAGGATAGAGCTAGCTGCAACCATCTCTCCGTGTATGGTGACTTTATCGTATTGTTGTGTCTCGAACTTGAAGCCACATTGGT